>CAUYON010051883.1:0-31862 GCA_963573935.1 Arctocebus calabarensis
GGGAAAGACTGGGAGAGAAACGGAGAGAGCTTCTCTCTCCCCACTAGAATTTTCTCCCTCTAACAGATGCCTTAATGTTTTCTGTATTCTTTTCTTTCTTTTCTGTGAATAAATTCTGTCTTACAAAAAAAATAAATAAAAAAAAAAATAAAAAAAAAAAAGAATCCTCTTCAACTGAGGCAATTTATCTTGTTTGGGTGCTAGGAACTTTTCTTAAATGTGTCTTTAAGGTTGAACTTGAAAAGCAAAGTTCCAAAACTCTAAATACTTCTTGGCAGTTGAAATATTATATGAGTAGTTTTTGCATCTCTTTCAAAGAGAAAGTGTTCTTGTCAAGGAAAGCTATGCTAGATTTTGAGAAAGTCTATGTTGTATATCAGATAATAACAAAATGCTTTCTGTAACCCAAATGATCCTAACCAAGATTTTCATTCTGGAAATATTTCCTGTCAGCACAAGCAATTTTTTAAAGCATATTTTCAGTTTTAACAGCAACTCATAAAATATTCTTGAGGCATCTGTATAAAATGGTATATAAAATTTTCCCTTAAAAACACTTGATTGTGGAGAGAAAGGTAACTTTATGCCAATATAAACTGCCATGATGAAAAATGATTCTGTCCTCTATTTTACTACCATTTCACCTCTACCACCCAGGATCAAACTTCCCACCACACAAAATAAAATACAACATCCAAATAAGGTAGACATGACTCCAATAGGATTTGGGCATTGTGGTGATCAAACAGTTGGTTCATTAAAATTTAGGGCTGTACTCTGGAGGGGTAGCAGCCAAATAATATCCATGAGCAAATTCCATCATGTATTCTTTGGATGCCTATTATATGCAAAATTTTGTACTAGAGGTCAGCAAACTTTTCCTGTAAAGAGCCACAGAGGAATTTGGTTTGTGAGCCATATGATGGTGCTCACAGCTACTCCTCACATGCTGTTACGGCACAGAGGCAGCCATGAACGATACATAAGGACTTCAATGACTGATTTACAATAAACATGTCTTTATAAACACAGGTGGCAGGCCAAATTGCAGTAGCAAGCCTCAGTTTTGCTGACCTATGCCATATACCTTGAAAGCACAGAAAGATAAACATATGACAAACATAATTAATGGCTCCAAGTTCAGGAAGAGAGATAGTCTTATGCACTTGAAGTAGAGGAACTATGAAATGATACAGAGCATAGAAGATAGTAGCAATTGTTTTGGTTCTTGAAGGATGATTACAATTTTCCAGGGACTATTGGGGTGGAAGGGACCTCTAGATAATAGAACTAATATTGATGAAGGGCCCAAAGAGATAAAGTGGGAGATATTCTGGAAAGAGCAAGGAATCAGGTGTAGCTAGAAAAATACAACCTTAGGAAACTGTAGTAAGAGAGGCTAGAAAAGGCAGCTCCATGAGGTTGGCTGTACAATAATATGTTCAGACTTGATGCTTTAGTTGTTAGAATATCCTAAAGAGCAGAGAGTATTCAATAATTTAGTAATATTTACTGAACTGCTAATATGTAACTCACCTTTCACCTAAGCAGGAAAGTTATACATAAGAATGTGGGGAACAGGGCTGTACTTTTTCGCCTTCTGTATGTGACATACCTTTAATGTACCATAATACACATACATTAGTTTTTGAAATACTGCAGAAAATATACATACAAATTAGTTGCCTCATACTCAGAACATTGGTTTATTATTTGCATGTCGCTTGATTTGTGCTGTTAGAAGACCACAGTGGAATATGAAATCTTTTGTAAAAGTAGAGTACAAATGAACAAGAGAGCAAAATGGTGGTGGAAGTGATCCATACGTTTCTGAGCCCCCACTAGACCCCTTCTGGAGGTTAAGGCTGTGTCTGTACCAGAATAGGCACTCCAGAAATATTTCCGTAATGAATAGCTGTAAGATATTTTCCTCAAAGCAAAATAAGTACCTTTGGTACAGTCCAAGGGGGTATAAACTACACTTGTGTTTTTGTGTAATCTTAAGGTGGGTAGCTGTTAGTTTTGGCAATCAGAATCTATTTATCCTTTGGGTATAGAAAGAAGTGCCTTGGACTTTCCTTGAGAAGCCAACCTCCTCCACTCTATATATCTGTAGTTGGCTGGGGCTAACTATACTCAGCTCTAGTCTTAGGCCTGGCTTTACCTAAGCCATTAGCACAAGGTGACCCTCCAGGTCAGGAAAGAAATGAGATCCAATTATAGTTAAAATCAGGTCATGGTTTTCTAACAAATGCACTGCTAGAAATTATTCCCCAAAATGTTGAACTTGATAGCATTTAAGGTAGAAATGCTGCCTCTATTTTCTCACCATTTATAGTCTACCCATGACAATAAAACATTTAAGAATGTTAGGGACAGAAGCCAGAAGTCATGTCTTAGTGACATCTAGATGGCTTCATATAACCTACTCCAGAAAGTATCCCTATCCCCCTAAATTTAGTTATATGTAGTCACAAATTGCTTTATGGGGGGCCTAATACATTACTAAAATATTAATTGCAACCAAAGATATTCTTATTTTTCTAGTTATAATCTATTTCCAACTCTTCACATTGTCTGCGTATTTTAAAGTGCCTTAGTTTTATTTTCTAATATATTATCTCCAAAAGGAGTTATGTACCTCTGTATAACCAGGTATCACATTATATTTATGTGAATGATTGGAGGAACAGGAAAATATAGATTTTATTATATAAATTATTTTAGTTTAGAACTATGTTCTATATGATAATGACCATTCATTATTTAATTTGCTGGCCAATTATTTTCTTGTCAATATCTAACTCCAGTTGAATATTGGGTTTATAGTTTCCCTTCTATTCTTTATAAACTGTAGTCTGTAAGGAAATATGTTGCTAACATTTGTTGCACCCTCCCAAATTCAGTAACATCTTATGTCTCAGACTCTGGAATCATAGATGATATATTCACACTGTTTTCCTATTTAGCAAGCCCAAATTTGTGACCTAAAATTCAGATAAGTTCAAGCAGAATTCAATGTTATACATTTTCTCAAAAGGTTATGAAAAGAAATAAAAATTATAATGTCTTTTCTTTCTCTCCATCAACCAGAAATTTTCCTTCCATTTAATAGTAGAACAATTTTGAGTTAATCAAAATCCTCTTATTAAAAACAAAACAAAATAAACAAACATATATTTGGTGTGTTTTTCTTTTATAATCATTATTATAAATTGTAGTTTCATTCAGAAAGATTTATATTTTTAAAAATGAGGAAAAGGTATTTTAACTATAATAGCCTTTTTTTAAAATGTGAAAGGCCTGATGAGCTTTTGTATTCCCTTTCCCACTGCCACAATGGCATGCTCTTTCTGCTTTGCAATTTTTTTCTCATGACTTTTCAAAGTTAATCCTTACTCTCTCAAACACACTTCTCACTCCTACTCCAAACTGTCCATATTTTCATACGGTTAAAAATAGTTCAATGGTAATGTCACCCACATTTCTTGCCCCAGCTTGAAAAGTCATTTGATTGGCGATAAATTGCATCCATATTATATTTTTGTGAACACCTTGTGATAAATAAAAGATTATTTTAAACTATTATTTTTTTAGAAAGCATAAATTATATGTGCACTAATAGGAACTACACATTTATATAACAGGATCAATTTGCCTCTTTTGGAATTTTTCCCATAATTCATCAAATGCTTATAGCATTTCTTGCATAGAAATATAAAGCAATAGTAAAAACCTCATAGGGTTTTATGGTTTGCATATTGGAAGTACAGAATAAATATTACTTTCCTTCCTTTTGTAGGCATTTATGTATTCAAGAATTGAAGCAAGTTGGTGTAATATGGTAGCAATTTATATTTCTTAAGTGCTTAAGAAATATAGGGAATAATATATGCTTAGGCTGCATGTGAAAAATTACTATTGAGTATGAATTATCAGATCTATTTGACAAAAAAAATTTCTATAATGTTTCCTAGCCAAATACTACACATATGTCACAGACTTCATCAACTATTCTCCTCAACAAAGCAAAAGTTGATATAGATGTAGATAAAATTTTTCTTAGCTGAGGAAATACATATATTTCTTAAAAACCATAAATATAATAGAATCTATAAAATACTAACTGATATCAGCCCCATTTAATAAGTAAATTTTCTTTTTAATTTCTCAAAAATTATTTTCATAATATAAAGAGGGAGATAATAAAGTTTCATAGGCAGAAATTTTCTAACTGACAATACCCTCTGAGACTGTTGAAAAACATGTAAACCTATGTCCCCTATAATGTTTAAATTCTTGGAAACACGTTTAAGCATTTTTTAAAAATTTCTATGTCAAATTCTGTTAGGGCTAAAAGTAAGGCACTTATTTTCAAAACTTTATTAGCTGCCTAAATGAAAACATAAAAGTGTATCTTTCCAAAATAGTCTATGTGTTGAAAGAACAATTTTCTCCCCGTGCAACTTCACAGCCTGGCACTAAATTCTGTGCACAGTGTGCGTGGCTTCTGTGCAATTTATGGTATGTGCATTACAGCAGATCTCAAATAAATTATAAACTCTGTGTGTTACTGAGGCACTGTCAAACTCTGATTGATTTGGACAGTTTGTAGTTAATTAAGTTCATTTCCAATTCTGTCCTTCATCCAATTTCAAAGCATTCTATATTGAAAGCCTATTTTTCAATTAGTAAGAAGGATGAAACAAAAAGAATTAATTACAAAAGTGACAATCCTCATTTAAGTCTTCATATGGAGCAATTATGTATCTTAAAAGTTAAGAAATTGAAGAATTGTCCTTGTCTAATATATTATGTCCTTGATACGTATCTTATATATATTAAAACTTGACAAAGGCATGCCATTATTTGAAAAAAATGCAATGATTGAATTTATCTGTTGTTACTATAAGTTAAATAAGAGGAGGCCATTTCACTTAGGCATTTTACTCAGTATTTAATCATTAAGGACTAGATTTGACAATATTTGCAAAGGATATAAGCATAAGGCATATTTTAGAACATCTGTGTAGCACACATCTGTTTAGTGAATCTTACAAATCTGAGGAGCATGGATAATTTTTTAAGCCCATTAGGTAATTCTATATTATATAAACCATGACTCTCACACTTAATCATATCCCATCTTAATCCAAAGTCCTGCCAGCCTGCCCACCATCACCAATATGAGGCAAATTCATATAGCAAGTAAGTGTTAGAGGGGTATATGGAGTTAACATAAATGTCTAGCTTGGCCACTTACTAGATACGATTTTTGGCAAGGAATTTTCTAACCTCTCTCTTCTTCAGTTAAGATGTTTATAAAGTGGAGATGACACAACAAAACCTATAGGGAAGAGTGAAGGATACAGGAGAGACAGTTGAACATTTATCCCAGAACTTTGTACAGTGCACGGTTGCTTCTAATCATCATGCAAATGGTGCTGACACTTCCGAATAAAATTAGCAATCTAGGGCCTAAAAACTTCACACCTATATTGTAACAACAGGATATCATCATGCATGAGTCCTTAGAAGTGAAAAGGAGATTTGGGATTGTTGAGTTTGGCTTTAAACACATTGACAGGCTAGTGGGACTTCAAGAAAGCAGATAAGATGATACAGGATTATATGAAAATAATTAAACTTTACCAATACTAAGGGAAGATTTGCAGCAGCTTTGTAAGTTTCTTTAGCGGATTTTCCTTCTAAACTCAGTAGATGAAATTTCATATAACAGAGAGTGGAGACAGAGAAGGAAGCTCATGACAAGACATAAAGCATTGACTTACAGTTTAAAAAAGATGAAAGAGAAGGCAAAACCAAACGTAAAACTCAGGAGACTGCAGGGCAGAAGAAAATGTTTAGAAGAACCATGAACCTTTTGATATTAAAATATCGTTAAAAGGCTACCATGATTAAAAAAGTATGTTTGGGCCCAACAATGGTGAAATAAATATCAGAACAAGACTCATGTAGATTAGGAATATGATGATAGAGATGGAGTTTTCCAATCAATGGGAAAATAAAATGATAAATAAATGGCTTGAGAAAGCGTGAGTGATCTTTAAAGTGAAGAAGAATTTGATTTTTAATCCTATACCATCCACACGGAAACATCCTCACTGAATAGGATAAAGTTCTAAGTATAAAAAATGTTCTAGCTTGGCTCAGTGCCTAAAGCTCAAGTGGCTAAGGTACCAGCCACATACACCAGAGCTGGCAGGTGGTTCGAATCCAGCTCGGGCCCGCCAAACAACAATGACAACTACAACCAAAAAATAGACGGGTGTTGTGTCAGGTGCCTATAATCCCAGCTACTTGGGAGGCCAAGGCAAGAGAATCGCTTAAGCCCAGGAGCTGGAGGTTGCTGTGAACTGTGATGCCAGCACCCTATTCAGGGCAACAGCTTAAGGCTATTTACCAAAAAAAAAAAAAAAAAAAAAGTACTAGCTAAATCCTGGAGAGAATGATTTTAAAAACCTCAGAATCTGTAAAAGAAAAAATGGCACTAATTCTCCACTATGAAATAACAATAAACAAAATTAAAACGAGTATTTTTGACACATTTAAAGACAAAAGTTAATATTTATAAACTACAAAGAACTTTTACAAACCAACTTCTTAAAAGCCTAGTAGTTCAAAAGAAAAATGGACAAAATATCTAAACAATACATTTTCAGGTAAACATTACAAATAGTCAGTAGATAATATAAAAATATTAACCTCTTAAGAACATGAAATGGTTCTCTCTGCTTATAAGTTTAAAAATAAAGAAAAGATCAGAACATTCAGTATGGGTGGTGGTATATGAAAATGTGTATTTGCATGTCTAGTTAGAGAGGAATTGGTATAGTTTTTCTGTAATCAAATATGATACCATTTATCTATGTTATAAATATGTACAACTTACAGCCCAGTAAACTCACTGGCATTAAAACCATTAACACTAAATCTTATGTAGAATTATAAATGCATATAATTAGATATAAACAATTTAGATATGTTCACAAGAAGACTTACTATAGCAATAACACAACAGGAAAAAAATGCAGAAGTCTAAATATCTATCAATGAAGAACTGAAGATCCAAAAGTAAAGTATTTTAGAAAATTTTGAAATAGTGAATTAAATCTACTGACTTGAAAATATATCAATGGCACATTATTAGTCAATAAAATAGCTGAGTGTATTCCTTCATGTACCTCTTTTGCTTATGCTAAAGCAAAAGATGGCTCACAAACACTTATTGTAATAGCCTTGTAATGCTGATTGGAGGAAAGAAGGGGCATTTTTACTTAAGACCTTAAGAAATGAGTAGATTTTTTTTTTTTTAAGAGACAGAGTCTCACTCTTGTCACCCTGGTAGAGTGCCGTGGCATCACATAGCTCATAGCAACCTCCAACTCCTGGGCTTAGGCGAGTCTCTTGCCTCAGCTTCCCAAGTAGCTGTGACTACAGGCACCCGCCTCAATGCCCAGCTATTTTTTGCTGTTGTTATAGTTTGGCCAGGGCCGGATTTGAACCCACCACTGGGGTATATGGGCTTCTCACTGAGCCTGGCGCTGCCAGATGAGTAGAGTTTTGATTTTGTGGAAGTGTGTGCACTCATTTGTTTTCCCTGAATTTTCCCAAATGCATAATTCTCAATTCACTTGCATTATAATCAGAAAATAATATTTTAAAAACATGTCATCTTGGATCAAAGTGGAGTTATAACTGTATAGTCAGGAAATACCCATTCCTTATAGACAGTGTATTCAGATTCACACCACAGTGAACTCATATACTTCACCTGCAACTTTAACAAGTTCTGCAGCTCAAATTCCTCAAGTGCAAAATGTGTGTAAAAGTACTCCCTGTGTAACAATGTTTTTATGAGACTTAAAATGAGCTATCAACAAGATGCTGAGAATAAAATACATACTCGGTACACAGTATGTAATGAGACATCAAGAAATGTGCTGGTATGATGTTTATTATTTTTGTTGGTGATAATAACTATGGAGAGGAAAAAGAAGAACCAGCTTTGATATTTTAAGGGGAGATGAGGTGAAAAGAAGGAGTTGATAGGATGTAAAATTTTATTCTCTTCAAGCAACCACCGAGTTTCTTGAAGAAGCAGACTGTATTAAAATTATTTTTCCTTACAACTCCTTAAATCACCATATTTGCCTCACCTCTCCCTTCCCTATGTTGCTCTATGTCCAGTTATGTTCTTCTTTCCCAATTTTTGTGCCAACCTTTTCTATCAACAAGCACATCCTTACCACCTGTTGAAATGGCCTATCTTTTAAAGATAGCTCATTCTTGAACTAGCTCTTTCAATGTCCCATACCCCAGGCTTTCTACACATTGCTCATATATCTACTTGGTCACCTTATGTCATAATTTGTAGCCAGTTTAGATAACTCTACAAGATAAACTTATTGATGATAAAAGTAGGAGACTTGGGACATGAGGGTTGAAAGGATAAATTAAACTTGATGCCTACATAGAAAACTCTGAGTGAAATATTAGTCAAGTTGATCCAGGAGCTTTTAAAGAGAAATACAAATAGGATTCTGTGAGCTGCTGAGATGATTCAATACTGAAAAAAAATGTTACAATAAGAGTTTAATGTCATAGGTTTATCTCTACCAAAATTTAAAATGGTATTTTATAAATTTAACATTCATTCTGATAAATTTATAGTAAAACAGGAATTGGTATGCTAAAACACAATAACATAAATGTTCACATCACACTCATTAGGAAACACTGTCATTAAAGACATAAGGCAAGAATGCCCTCATCAACATAGATGATATTTTAGGAATTGTTAGTAATATTAGTTCTATTTATAACATATTAACATAAAGGAAGATTATATTCACAAAACTTGCTCTTATTCCAAAAATCGCAAAAGTTTCAATGATATAATAACTGTAGCAACATTATTAATATATTGAAAATATTCTAATTTTGCCTATATACACTGTATTCTCACTGACCTTGGAGGGAGAAGGAAGTCTTTATCATCAGCTCAGTCCCTCTTTGGGGAAGAGGGTGAGAAAAATGTAAAAGTAGAACATATTTAGAGAGAGGTAACTTGTAAAATTAAGAGCAGCAATTTTACAATAACAAAGATTCTGGATGTATTTGGGGACAGAGAGTTAGAAAAACAATTACAGAAGAAAAGAGCCTGAGGGTAGGGAAGGATTTGTAGAAAGTAAAAAATTCTACAGTTTGAGTATCAGGGAGACATTTGATTGTAAGTGTTCAAGGGATTGGCCCAGAGAGGCTCAATGTGGAAAGATCTATAGTTGCTGGGGGATGGGCAAGCCAATGGAACCAAAAATATATATATATTAGAACTAAATAATTTCACACAGCACATCTCTGGGTAAATATGAGCTTTACAGCAAACATTTCTAAGAGCTGGATACAAATAATTTTGTTTGGCTATGATAACAGGTTACCTGACAGTGTCCATTTATCTCCTCCCCCTGCTGGTGGAAAATGAGGAGTGTTTGCTACCAAACTTGGTGGAAAATGTAACTGGAATTCCTTTCTTTAGAGGCAATAATTATTATCATTAAGTAGTGTGTTTAAAAGTATTAGTTCTAGATTTACTTTATTTTTTAACTAAATAGCAATTGTATTAATTTGTGATATATAATGTATTTTGAAATATTTATACATTATGGAATAACTGAAGAAGCTCATTAACATATATGTTACCTTGCATACTTATTCTTAATGAGAACATTTAAAATATACTCTCTTCACAATTATTATTTTTTTTGCAGTCTTTGGCCGGGGCTGGGTTTGAACCCGCCACCTCCGGCATAGGGGGCAACTGACCAATTGCCCTACTCCTTTGAGCCACAGATGCCACCCTCTTTTCACAATTTTTAAGCATACTATACATAGCTATTATCTCTAGCTTCCATGTTGTATAATAGATCTTTTGAACTTATTTCCCTCAACCAAAATTTTATATCCTTTGATCAACATTTTCTCAAATTCTATCCCTCTCCACTGGTCCAAGCCCCTGATAATCACCATTCTTCTCACACTCTTTATGAGACACAGATATGAATAGTTTTAGATTCTGAGCCTTGGATTGAAATTCTCTCTTTCTGGAACTTCTGTGTATTGATTTCTTACCTATAAAATATGAATAACTATAGTGCCTCTTACCTGATTTTGTTGTATCAAATAATTAAATAATATGTTTACTAAAACTTACTTGAATGTGTATGTACTCAATATTATTTTTATGAAATACATCTGTGATAAGTTTGTTGGGAAATAAATTGGCACGCCACTATATAATTTGTCATCTCTATATAAAATATATTTTGGCTCCATCTTGCTTTATAAACACATAATACCAGAAGAAGTATTTTTAAATATTGAACATATGTTAAATAAAGGACTTTCTAATGTTGAAAAACCCTCACACTTAGGTTTACATATATTTTAAAAACTGGCAATTAGTTTTCGTAGGAAAAAATTTTTTAAACTCTTATATTTCACATACAATAAAGTATACTTGTGTTTAGTTTCATGGTGAGCAAAAATCCAAGGAAAAGTAAAGAAATAACATGGTTGTTAGGTTTCAGAAGGAATAATGTTTATCACTTCACAAAATTGATAAGAGGAAATATTTGGATGAGGAGATAGTTTCCTCATCCTTATAAAAAGTATTCAATTTCATTCAGTCTCTGCTATGTTCCCCTTCAAAGGCTTGATCGACTTTATACATTTCTAATTTTTGCTCCATTGAACATACAGAGAGGCTGGATATACTCTTATCATTTATTTTCAAAAGGGATATCGGGATTCCTTGCCAGGTTGCTATTTATATCGCACACAGACAGCTAACCTGACTACACAGGATGAAAATGGCTAGCAGCCCTGCCCCTGAGTCTACTCAGCTATAAAGCAACTCTATTAATTTTACTTATTGGATTTCAAATTGTCGTGTATGGGTAATTGGTCAGTAGCATTGACTTCCTGCCCCAGAGTAGATATCACTGCTGTAACTACTGGTTCTTTCTTCACCAGTTTATAGCTCACTCTGGCCGCTCTAGGAGGTACTCTGCATCAGAGTATCATTTTAGTACCACTCAGTTTAAAATAGGACTATGAAGAATTTAGTACTAGATACTCTAATGGCTACCTTTATAAATTCTCAATGATTGAATAATTCCATCCAAAGCGTCAATCAGTCTTCAAATATTTATGAGTCCCTGCTCTTGATGATTAGGAAGTTTTAGCAGATAGAAAAGAAAAGACAAGACATTGTCTCTGCTGTTAAATAGTTTATCATTTAACTGGAGGCTCAAAACAAATGCATAGCTACCCATTAGAGAATAGTGATCAACTCCTTTAAAAGTCTGATAAACTTGTTCAGTATTTGCTATCCTCATCACTACCCAGGCCCTGGAAGCCCCCACTAGCATTTGAAATGTTGGCAATTAGTTTACATTAATAAATAATGTAGCCATCATTTATTGTATTCTTTGATGACTCTCCAGTGCCTTTATGACAAATTTTAAATTTCTTTTTTTTTTTTATTAAATCATAGCTGTGTACATCAATACAATCATGGGGTACAATGTGCTAGTTTTATATACAATTTGAAATATTCTCATCAAACTGGTTAACATAGCCTTCACAGTTCCGAAATAGCATCAAATTTCTTAAGGTGGCTTATAGGGCCCATCTAGATCTGCACCCTGCCCAGCCCATCTCTCCATACTTCCCTCTCTCCGTTCCCTGTCTTATTCTCCGCACTATAACCTTACCATTACGTGTATAAACAATTTAGTCCTGAGAACTCTGGATACTCGTAAGCCTATAAGTTTAGAAAGGTGTGAGTCTCACTGCCTGAATCTTCTATTATTTTCTACCCTACTCTTACATATGGGCCTGTGTAATTTGTACTTGATCTTCATGTACAATAAACCTTCACTGAATCTTATATTTGATTCCCATTCTCTATCCCAATATGTGCTCATTTCACACCCTGTTGTGTATTTAATTATTTTTTAACCTTATTTTATTATTTTCACACCCTGTACTGTATTTAATTATTTTTTAACTGTCACTTTGGCTGAATATTAGTGCTCCTAAGGGAAGGGATTGTTTCTATCTAATTTTTTTCTGGACCTAGTATCTAGCTAGCACATAGCAGACTCTCAATAAATATCATGAACAAATGAATATGCTGCAAAAGATTAAATGTAACAAAAGTCCAGAATAAAAGGTCAGTGTTATGAGATAATCAAAGGAGGATCTGTGGGAAAGGTAGGATGAATACGTAGGATATTATAAGTAGAAGAAAAGGAGACAAGAACTTCATACTAATTAGGAGAAGAAAATATATAGCAAAGACTGACAATGATACACATATATGTTGAAAAATAAGCAGATTTTCACAAGAACTAGGTAAGTGTGTTATTACTTGTGAGAAATACAACTGGCTAGGTATGGTGAAGACAGATTATAAAGAAGCTTTAAAACAGATGTAGAAGAAAGTTAGTTCACTGTGCATTTATTTATTTTTTGTCTACTCAGGACTTACTGTAATTTTGAATCAAAGGATTCTTAACCTTGAAAAAATCTGGAAAATGACCGGTTGTTATGTCATCAGACATCACCCCCTTCTCACTCTCTCCTTTTGTGTTCACATTAACTTCTAACTAAGCACATGTGAGTTCCTGTCATTCTTAGTTCCTCACTTTCATATTTTTCATTTATATCGTCTCTCTATGCTGAACAGTTAGTTATTATTTCAGTTTTTCTTTCAGTCTGCTAAATATGTCTTTAACTTTGCCCACTCTGCTATTAAATCTATCCATTTCATTTTTAATTCAAATTACCATATTTTTACAAGACTTTTTCCCCCTTCAAATATGTCTGTTCTCTTTATAAAAATAGTGGTAGTGTGCATTCTCATATTTTAAATTTTAGCATGTTAAGAATATTTATTTTATATCCCTATTTATATCCTTATTGTATAATTCCATTATCTGAAGATTCTGAACATGTGATAATGTTGTTTATAGTTTTGGAGTGCACAGACTTAATCCTTGGGAATTCTATGCATCCTGAATAGAGAGAGAATTTCTTGAAAAAGAATTTTTGTTTCTGTCAAAAAGCCTCATGTTAATCAGCCTGAGACTTCTTTATATTAATAACTAATTTAGAGGTTTTAGGACCACAAAGGAAGTATAAATTTGAACCACACAGCTAGTGTGACGGGTGTATCTGTGGTTAGAAATCTTTACATGAGGACTTTTTTTCCTATTCAGAGCTCAAGCCAAAATAGCTAAGTTATCTTATCTCTTTTTGTAGTTTGATAGATTTTTTTTCTGCTTCTTCTTATTTCCACCCTTTTGTGAGGTTGTCGTCATTTAATGTCAGTTCCAGTTCTTGCATGGACTCCCATACCCCATTCCCCTTAAATAAGAGTTCATTAAAATAAAATCCATTCGATTACTAAGAGTAAAAACACCTCCAGTTAAATCACAACTTAAGTACAGTTGACTACTTCAGACTTTCGAGCTGTGTCTTTGGAGTCACTGTAGAGTTTGCCCACTTCTTAGTCTGGTCCAGCTGCTAGAATAAAATACTATAAACTAGGTAAATTAAGAACAATAGAAATTATTTCTCACAGTTCTGAAAAATGAAACATCCAACATCAGAGTGCCCCTTCTCACTCTCCTGGTGAATGGGCCTTCTTCTGGGTTTCCGACTGCCAACTTGTGTCCTCACATGGTGGAAAGGGGAAGACAGCTCTCTGGGGCCTCTTTCACAACAACGCAAATCTCATTCATGAGGGCTCTGATCTCATAGCTAAATTACCTCTCCAAAAACTCTACCTCTAAATACCATCACTTTGGGGGGTAAGATTTCAACATATGAATTTTGAGAAGGACTTGAACTTTCAGACCATAGTATATATATAAGCTCAGTGTTTGAGAGGACATTGTCATATTTTTTCTAGTTGTTATATTTTTATCTCTATATTTTATAGTGGGAGGGTTTTCTATTACTAAATCATATTGATAGAAACTCAAGTCCAGAGTAATCAGTAACTTGTTGTAGGAACCAATGTTGTCCTAAAAATATAGCATCCAGATTAATATATATTGGTTTGCCTGTCTCATGTCCTTGTAACTATGCGGCCCTGGATCCTACATCCAAAACTAATCACATCACATAGTCAAAGTTGTTGGTGGTAACAGAAATTAACTGTCTTAATAGTCATGTAACAATGGGAAACGGTAAAGGACATCTTGTTTTCACATGTACCTGACATGTCCTCCCCCATTGGCTTTAAACATAAAGGGAATATTGAGGTGTCCCAGAATTAGCAGTCAATAAGATGAAAAGACTGATAGCCAGGCCTAGAAGATGGAAAACAAAGAGAACTGTCAGGTACTCCTAGTTCAAGATTAAAAATTCCCCCTAGGATCAATCTTAAATATTTTCTTCACATCTGGGCTGAGTCCTAGAAGTGAACTTATCTTTCACTAAGGTACAAAAATAGCTTCTGTAAAAGAGAGGTGTGATACAATAAAATTATGCAAAACAAAAAGTAATCTTACCATAGCAGATGTGGTAGACTGGTTGAAAAACAGGATGACATCCAAAATTGGCTTAGATCTTTCAAGTCAAATAGTCATAGACACTTTCTCACCAGAATTACTCTTGTATCAGGTCACTTTCATCTTACACTGGGTGAGTTTCTTTTATTCAAAGCACATAATTTTATATTCCTGCTACAAAAATTTTCATATATTTTTCATGATTGCATTTCTGCCAGTTTCAAGGAACATTTAGAATCTCAGCAGATTCATCATTTGAAATACTCAGATTCCTCCTTCTTGACATAGTCCATCTTCACTGACCTTATCACTTACCATTTTTGGACAATTATATAACTTCCTGATGTATTTCTGCTTTAAACCCCTATACAACCTGCTGACTTTTATTGATATTTTCTTAAAAAAAAAAGAAAAAAAAAGCTCTTCTTTTATATAAAGTCATTTTTGACAGAGCCTGTAGCTCAGTGAGAAGGGCACTGGCCCCATATACCAAAGGTGGTGGGTTCAAACCCAGCCCCAGCCCAACTGCAAAAAAAAGTCATTTTTCATGCAGTCTGTAAGGTAGAAGAGAAAAAAACTTATTTTATACACTAGCACTGTAGGTAACTATTATTGTTCACACTGTAAAGATGAGGAAACTGTGGTTTATAGAAATTAAAAATAGCAACAAACATGGGCAACATTTACAGAGATAGTTAGAAGCAGGGATGGAATCCAAAATCTTTATCTTACTATAAAGTTTGGCTCTCAGAAATTAGATCAAATCTTATGTAGAATATCTGAGAATTATTTCCAAACTATGCCCCACTATCAAGCAGATGACTGATGCCTCCTTCATTACTTCATCATAGTATCTGTCCTTTCATTCTTTCAATAAATATGTAATTTAGTAACTTTGTACCAGATGCTGCTTTAAATGTTTAGAATACATCTATAAATTATAAGGAGGAAAAAAAATTTCTATGCCCATGTATCTTTGTAGTAGAAATGATACTGATGGTAAATAAATACAATGAATTCTAATTTTATGGTATTTCAGATGGGTTAAATACTATGGAAAAATAATGCAAAATTTTATATGTAAGTGGGAAATGTGAATCCCAGTGAACAAGGTCTGGGAGGGGAATTGTTGCACTTTGTCATCGTGTTTTAGGTTGAGCCATATGAAATTACTTTTGACTCATGAAAACAGGGATTTCATAGAGTTCACCCCTTATGTGATTAACACAACTTCACTGAGAGGATGAAATTTGAGAAAACACTTACAGGTAATAAAGGGTTAGCCAGGCAGATATCGGAGGGAGGACAATTTAGGTGACTTCTGTGTACAACATGTTCACCTATTGTCATTTTAAAGTCCTTCTGATCTAACTTTTGGTCTCCTATCATAAATATTCATTCACTCTGAAACACCCTCTGTTATGTCAGAACTCACCACTGCAGAATTTTAAGGCATCCTGAAAACTAAATGTTTTTCATAATACTATTAGTCTCATGAGATTATCATGTAGTTTTCCTTTTTCCCTAACACAAAATACCATGAGAAGACCTTTATGAAACTTCAATTTTCAAATATTTGCCTTCCAATGATTCAGAAGCAGTAGATATACACACTGGCTTGCTTGCCATTAGCCTTATCCATCACTGCCTCATGAACAATAGCTGTAGGATGTTCAGTACATTTGTTAACGCCAGGCAGGCTTGATTAGTACTTCATTATCCCCTTGTGACAATACTCTCGCTGAAGTAAAATGTTAACTAATCAGCCCAGGTTATTCATACCCTGCTTATTCCAAAGAGGGACTGGCATTTGACCAGCTCCCAGGAAATAACTTCTGAGCCTTTGGAATATACTGTGTTATAAGAGTGTTATTATATGTTTAAGGCTTTGTTTTAGTTTGACCTCTGAGGTCTGGAAGCTGAATAGCTAAGGGGAGTCCGATAGGGGCTACTTGCCTGCATGATCCCATTAAAAACCCTGGGTCCCCGCACCTCTCATCACTTACAAAAAATCAACTCTGGCAGGATAAAAGATTTAAATTTAAGACATGAAACAATAAAAATTCCATAAGAAAATGTGAGAGAAACTTTTGACAATGTTGGCCCAGGAAAAGAATTTTTTTTTTTTGAGACAGAGTTTCACTATGTTGCTCTCTGTAGGGTGCTGTAGCATCACAGCTCACAGCAACCTCAAAGTCTTGGTCTTAAGCAATTCTCTTCCCTCAGCCTCCCAAGTAGCTGAGACTACAGGCACTCGCCACAACATCTGGCTATTTTTTGGTTGCGGTTGTCATTGTTGTTTGACAGGCCTGGGCTGGATTCAAACCCGCCATCTCCAGTGTTTGTGGCCAATGCCCTAGTCACTGAGCTACAGGCTCCAAGCTGGAATGGATTTTATTAAAGCAATTAATTAGCAATTAAAGTATGACAAAAATAAATAAATGGAACACAAGCAAACTAAAAGCTTCTGCACATCTAAAAGTACAACTAAAGCAAACAGACTTCTTTCAGGATGGGATAAGATATTTGCATGCTATGAATCTGACATAGGGCTGATGACTAGATTCTACAGAGAACTCAGACTAATCAACATGAAAAGAGGAGACAATCTCATTTACAAGAGGGGAAAAGACTTGAACAGAACTGTCTGTGAAGATAGACAAATGTCCAACACACACATGAAAGAATACTCACTGTTTCTAATCATCAGAGAAATTCAAATCAAAACCACCCTGAAATAATACTTAAAGGCAGTGAGTATAGCCCATATCACACAATCCCCAAGCTGCTGATGCTGAAGTAGATGTGGGAGAAGGGTACACTTTACACTGCTGGTAGGATCGCAAACCAGTATAATCTCTGTGGAAAGAAGTAAGGAGAATCCTCAAAGAACTCAAAATAGACCTTCCATTTTATCCCACAATCCCATTACCCAGAAGAAAAAAAGCCCTTACCACAAGGACAGTTGCACTAGAATGTTTAGTGCAACACAATTCACAATTGCTAAGATAGGGAATCAACCCACGTGGCCATTAACACATGAATGGATTAAGAAACTGTGGTGTATTTATACCATAGAATGCTATTTAACCATAAAAAAAGATGGAGATTTTATATCTTTTGTATTTACCTGAATGGAATTGAAACATATTCTTCTTAGTAAAGTTTCACAAAGATTAAAAAGCAAGTATCCAATGTACTCAATGCTAATATGAAACCCATAGATAAACATGACAACCCTAGAGGAAAATACAACTAAATTCAAGTTGGGGAATGAGGGAGGAAGGAAAGGGAAAAGTAGAAAAGGTAGAAAGGTAAGCTCTCACCTAATGTGCACAGAGGAAGGGTATACTCCTGGGTGAAGGGCTCAACCACAACACAATCATTTGTACCCTTGCATCAATCTGGAAAAAACAAAAAACAACAGAAAACCCCACCTGGGTCCCAAGGTATAGGCACGCTTCCTAGGTTAGCAACATTTTATTCATATTGTCACAAATTGTTGCTGGGAGAATTTAGTACCATCTCCCAAAGAAGGGCACAGATACTCCTTGGGAAAGGATAGCAGGAAGTTTTTCAGTTTGTGCTTGGTTTCTTCTGGACTCTACCTTACAGGTCTTCTTCTGTTCCTGGTTTTAATCTGTGTATTTTTGCTGCAATAACCTACAACTGTGAACATACAGCTCTTCTGACTCTTCCTTCTATTGAATCATTGAGGCTGATAATAGTAGTCTAAGGTTAAGGTCCCCAGCCCATTGGTGTGGACTGGTCCTAACCTGTTAGAAGCCAGGCCGCAGAGCTCCACTTCTACTCTACCGCCTCCCCACCCCTATCTATGGAGAAATCGTCCCCATGAAACTTAGGAACAGGGTGCACAACAGGATGGGAGTAATAGGTGTATTTACAGCCTTGCTGCCTGTCACTGGCATCACTGCCTCCACCCTGCCCCCCAATAGAAAAATTGTCTTCTCTGAATCCCTGGTGCTGAAAAGGTTGAGGACCATGGTCTAATGGACCAGCCAATCCACCATCCACCATACTTACCTTTTCTGCCTGAAACACAGCCATTGCACTTCCAATATGTGAGAATTTTTTTTATCATGAAATAGAGTCCAGAGGAAGAAGCAGGCATTTTACAATTGTGTTCCAGAGCCCCACCCCCACCTTCATTTAATAGTCTGCCCCTTGTTAACATATTCCATCTGTCACCATTTATAAATGTTTATTCTTTTTCTTCTTCTCAGAATGTCTGCACTCCATCAAGGCTTTGTTCATGGATATTGGTTAGGAACTTTTCACTTTAGAAAAGTTGAAAAAACTATCTTCTCAATTACAGCCATTTTTTTTTAATTGGTTATCAATATCTCAAAGACCACTGATGAAACTATTTTTAAAACTCTCATCTCTTTCTGCTTTGTTCATAACAAAAATATTAAAATTCCTTATTTTCATAATTAATATATGCAATATATGTACATACATATATGAACTGCAAGAATGTGGGGAAAATGCTCATCATGTGAAAGTCTGGGTGATTTATCTTATTCCTATCTTAAAGATTAAATAGTTGTGTAAGTATACTAGAAATCTTGCATTTTTATAAAAAAATTATTACAAATCTTCTAACAAAAGGTTAGCTCTTGAAATTTTACATAATAGTACCAATAAACTAATGTGACAGAACTATTTTCTAGAACAAATGCTACTTCTTTGGAAAGAAAAATGACTTGGAATTAGCAAATGGTCAAAAATCCTAATTGACAGATTTTATTTTCTATTTTAATTTTTTGAGCTGCATTTCAATTACGCATCACCACCACAGTAACCTATCATTTTAAACACACACACAAGATAAAAATAAGTTAGAACAATTATATGATTATCAAACATGTTTTAAAATTTCTTCAGTATGCCTTACTTCAAAGTTGTGCCCATCTTTACCGGTAGATAAAATGTGTTCAAAATAAGCAATAAATCACTATTCCAATAAAAAGCATCTGGCAAATGACTACTTACAATGTTTAATAGCACCTTAAACTAATAAAATAAAATAAAAATTCTGTTGAGCAGTAATCATTTTTCCCTCTCTGAAAAATTGTATAAGTAATCCATCAATACTTCAAGCCTCTACGGAGTAACCTCTACTCATTACTATTTGGTTGATCGTCCTTTTGTGGAAGATTATTTTAAGTTAAACTATTGCTGCAAATGAATTTGCTTCAACGTATGATTCTAAATTAGTGAACATAAATTACAGCTACATGATTTGTCATCATTTTGGTTGATATAGGATTGCATTTAAATATATTATAATTGAGAAATGATTTGAATACTTCATGTTCAGCCACTTTGATAAGTTATCATTCCTACTGCTATATTTAGCTCCTTTGGGGGACTATAGCTTTAGGCAATTTATTGTCAGTTAAAAGGAACATAGCATAAATAGTAGCTCAGTTTATGCAAAGATATACCTTAAGTCACTGAGCTCACTGAACAGAAGATATTTATGGGAAAAAGGCACAGAAAACCCCTGCTGTGTTACTAGATGCAAATGTTCCAGTTTATAGTTCCTGATATGATCTATATTAATCTCCTCCACAATGACAACAATCTTAAAGGCATCCAATCAGAATTTGCCATTCATCTCAACATGCCTCTATGCTTCAGCTGGTCACTCGAATGTTTCTCATTCTAAAATGCCTGCTCTTCTTGTAAAGTGTGGCACTCTCCTGAAGGGAGAGGTTTTAGAATTTGAAGTAGCCATTGTGCCATAAATGTACAAGGAAGCACAGAACTAAGTAAGAAATGACTGCCTTTTATGTTGGTTCATAAAGAATATGAATTTTAGAATGGTGTATGTAAGTAAGAGTTATAGGCCAGGGAAAAAAGATTAGAGGATTTTCATTTATCTCTGAGAGAAAGAAAATACTTTCAGACATGGTACCTGAAAAAATCTGCCAAAAATATTCATGAAAGATTGCAGGATTTTAAAAAGTAAAATATGTGTCATGGGTAAGCTCAGGCAGATGGAGGAAAAAGGAAAGCATATTAAACCTAATTAATATTCTTAAGAAAATAGGGTGGGGCTGAACACAGTGGCTCATACCTGTAATCCCAACACTCTGGGAGGCCAAGGCCAGTGGATTGTTTGAGCTCAGGAGTATGTTACCACCCTAAGTAAGAGCGAGACCACTGTCTCTACTAAAAACAGAACACAAAAACTATCCTGGCTTATTGGTGGGTGCCTGTGGTCCTAGCTAGTCATGAGTATGAGACAAGAAGATTACTTCAGCCTAGGAGTTGAGGTTGCTGGGAGCTAGGCTGATGCCACAGCACTCTACCCAGGCCAACAGAGTGAGACTCTTGTAGAAAGAAAAAGAAAGAGAGAGAGAGAGAGAAGGAAGGAAGGAAGGAAAAGAAAATAGTGAAACTTCTATCTCATATTTTCTTACCCTTTAAACATGAGGATTAATATGTGTTTCATTTACAAGAAAAATTTCGTCCAATTTACTGAGCATCTCTAACGTACCAAAGCCATATATACTTCTCTTCTTTTCTGCTTTTGCTTCATTTTTAGCATCAGAATATTTCTTCATTTTCTTTTCCTAGCATCAGAATATTTTCTTTATTTTCTTGCCAGCTCCACAGAGTGGCATAATCTGTAACAGTGGATGACGCTCTTGTACGGTAGTCTGGGCATTAAAAGTCATCAGTGAAATGAAACCTATAATATTTGACTTCAAACAATGTGTACCTGTTAACTTTAATAAAAATAAAATTAGTTAAAAGTAAAGATAATTTATATGAAACGAATTTCTGAATAGAAGTTAAAGTTGTGAACTTTTACGTCCTGAAGGAAGCAGTGTTGCATGAGAAATGTATGTTATTAGTAAACCTGCCCTTCCACCCGAGTCAGACAAAGGCAGAACACCATCAAATCAAGGAGGAATACTCACTGTGTGGACCAGCGTTGTTCATAAAGTTGTGACTATTCATCCCTACAGAATACTATAATAGACATTTTGTCCAAATGTCTAATTTTCCTTTCTCCACTAACCAGGTCCTGCCCCATATCTGCTATAATGGGATAAAAAGAAAATTATTTTTGCTAAATTATTTAGTGTCATCATCCATCTCTGGTAAAACTGTTGTTTATAGATAAGTGAATCTGAAACTGCCCTTCACAAATTAGTAAAGGGGTGCAAGGCAAGAACTCTGTGAAGGGACAGGCCTAACTAAAAATAATGATGATAATGATGATAATCAGCCACATTCTCTTGTTTGCTTGATAATAATCCATCCCTGGAGTCACAAAGCTTGTGCTTATAAAGTTTCTTAACTTTCTCTATAAATAACATCACCTTTTTGAAACCTAAAGTTTCAAAACCTAAAGTATATTCCAAGACCTCACATTCCAGGGAATGGCTGACCCACCCAGACAAGTGTCCCATCTGGGTCAACAGGTCTTGTAACCCCTCCTCCCCAAGAAATGACTCAGCAAGGAAGACAATTTCTACACCCCTATGGTTCCGCTCCAAATTCCGCCAATTAGCAGACCCAATTGCCTAGCCTTTTTTGCTTGGCAAACTGTCTTCAAAAACCCTTTATCCCAAATTTTTGGGGAGATGGATTTGAGAAATTTCCCTCAGTTATTGTGGTACTAAACAATTGCTCTGCTGTAACGTCTGCAGTCTCAGTATATGGGTGACCTCTTGAGCAGCAGGCAATGAACTGGCACAGGGAGGCAGAAACATCTAGGAATCAGCTGGCAGCAGAATGGTCTCCTTACTGCAGTGATTTTCAACCAGTGTGCCATGAAAATTTTTAAAGATCTCTAAAGCATTTTTGAAAGAAGTTCAAAGACGTTAAGTATATATATATTTTTTCTTTTTTGTCAAATCATAGCTGTGTACATTAATGGAATCATGGGGTACAATGTGCTAGTTTCATACACAATCTGAAATATATTCATCAAACTAGTTAACATAGCATTCATGGCGTTTTCTTAGTTATTGTGTTAAGACATTTATATTCTGCATTTAATAAGTTTCACTTGTACCCTTCTAAGATGACCATAGGTGTGGTCCCACCAATTACCCTCCCTCCATGCATCCTCTCCCCTACCCTACCCTCTCTATCCCCTTTCCTCCATATTTTTGTGCTATAATTGGATTATAGCCTTCATATGAAAAGAATAGATTAGTTTCATAGTAGGGCTGAGTACACTGGATACTTTTTCTTTCATTCTTGAGATGCTTTGCTGAGAATATATTCCAGCTCCATCCACGTAAACATGAAAGAGGTAAAGTCTCCATCTTTCTTTAAGGCTGCATAATATTCCATGGTGTACATATACTACAATTTATTAATCCATTCATGGTTCAAAGGGCACTTGGGCTTCTTCCATGATTTAGCAATTATGAATTGGGTGGCAATAAACATTCTGGTAGAAACATCTTTGTTATAATGTGATTTTTGGTCTTCTGGATATATACCTAGTAGAGGAATTATAGGATTAAATGGCAAGTCTGTTTTCAGATCTCTAAGTATTCTCCAAACATCTTTCCAAAAGGAACATATTAGTTTGCATTCCGACCAGCAATGTAGAAGTGTTCCCCATTCTCCACATCCATGTCAACATCTCTGGTTTGGAGATTTTGTGATGTGGGCAAATCTTACTGGGGTTAGATATCTCAAAGTATTTTTAATTTGCATTTCTCTGATGATTGAGGATGATGAGCATTTTTTCATGTGTCTGTAGGCCCTGCATCTGTCTTCTTCAGAGAAGTTTCTCTTCAGGTCCCTTGCCCACCCTAAGATGGGATCACTTGTTCTTTTCTTGCACATATGTTTGAGTTCTCTGTGGATTCTGGTTATTAAACCTTTGTCTATGGAGGAGGCATAACCTGCAAATATATTTTCCCATTCTGAGGGCTGTCTGTTTACTTTACTTATTATGTTCTTGGCTGTGCAGAAGCTTTTTAGTTTGATTGGGTCCCAGTAGTGTATTTTTGATGCAGCTTCAATTTCCTGTGGAGTCCTTCTCATAAAATATTTGCCCAGGCTTATTCCTTATTCCTCCCTGCACTTTCTTCTAATATTTTTATAGTTTCATGTCTTAAGTTTAAATCTTTAATACAGCAAGAGTCTACCTTAGTTAATGGTGAAAGATGTGGGTCTAGTATCAGGTCACCAGCCTGTTCACCCAGCACCATTTGTTAAATAGGGAATCTTTTCCCCCACTGAATATTTTTAATTGGCTTGTTCAAAGATCAAATAACGGTAGGTAGCTGAGTTAATTTCTTGGTTCTCTATTCTGTTCCAAACATCTACCTCTCTGTTTTTGTGCCCGTACCATGCTGTTTTGATCATTATTGATTTGTAGTATAGTCTAGGTCCAGTAGCGTAATTTCTCCTGCTTTGTTGTTATTTCTGAGTAATGTCTTGGCTATTCAAAGTTTTTTCTCATTCCATATAAAATGATGTATTATTTTTTCAAGATCTTTAAAGTATGACAATGGAGCTTTAATAGGGATTGCATTAAAATTGTATATTGCTCTGGGTAGTATGGACATTTTAACAATGTTGATTCTTCCCAGCCATGAGCATGGTATGTTTTTCCATTTGTTAACATTTTCAGCTGTTTCTTTCCTTAAAGTTTCATAGTTCTCTTTATAGAGATTTTTCACATACTTTATTAGATAAATGCCCAAATATTTCATCTTCTTTGGCACTACTGTGAATGGAATAGAGTTCTTGACTATTTCTTCAGCTTGGCTATTGTTGGTAGACGTAAAGGCTACAGATTTATGAGTGTTGAATTTGTAACCTGAGACACTGCTCTATTCTTGATCACTTCTAAGAGTTTTGTAGTAGAATCCCTGGTGTTTTCCAGGTATACAATCATACCATCTGTGAAGACTGAAAGTTTGATCTCTTCTGACCCTGTATGGATACCCTTGATCACCTTTTCATAACTAATTTCAATGGTTAAAACTTCCATTACAATGTTAAAGAGTAGTGGAGACAATGGGCAACCTTGCCTAGTTCCTAATCTGAGTGGTAATGATTTCAATTTAACTCCGTTTAATACGATATAGGCTGTGGTTTTGCTGTAGATGGCCTCTATCAGTTTAAGAAATGTCCCTTCTATACCTATTTTCTTAAGTGTTCTGTTCATGAAGAGATTTGGATATTATCAAAAGCTTTTTCTGCATCAATTGAGAGAATCATATGGTTTTTTTAAATTTGTTTATGTTCTGAATTATATCTATAGATTTACATATATTGATCCAGGCTTGAGACCCTGGGATAAAACCCACTTTGTCATGGTATATAATTTATTTGATGTGTTTTTGGATTCTGTTAGTTAGGATCGTGTTGAATATTTTTGCATCAATATTCATTAGTGATATTGGTCTATAATTTTCTTTTCTTGTTGGGTCTTTTCCTGCTTTAGGGATCAAGGTGATGTTTGCTTCATAGAATGTGTTGGGTAATATTTCTTCTTTTTCTATATTTTGGAAAAGATTGAGTAATATAGATACTAGTGCCTTTTTAAAGGTTTGGTAGAAATCTGACATGAAAGCATCTGGTGCTGGGCTTTTCTTTTCAGGGAGATTTTGTATAGTTGATGCTATTTCAGAACTTGATATTGGCCTGTTCAACATTTCCACTTCATTCTGGCTGAGTCTTGGAAGGTGGTGTGCTTCCAAGTATTGGTCAATTTCTTTCATATTTTCATACTTCTCAGAATAAAGATTCTTGTAATATTCATTAAGGATTTTTTTTAATTTCTGAGGAGTCTGTTGTTATTTCATCTTTACCATTTCTGAATGATGAAATTAGAGATTTTAGTCTTTTTCTCGTGGTTAGGTTAGCTAAAGGTTTATTTATTTTGTTGACCTTTTCAAAAAAAAAAACCCTTGCTTTATTGATCTGTTGTGTAATTCTTTTGTTTTCAATTTCATTTAATTCTGCTCTAATATTAGTTATTTCTGCTGGGTTTGGGATTAGAATGTTCTTTCTTTTCCAGTTGTTTGAGATGTCCCATTAACTTGTTAACTTCCTCTCTTTCCGTTTTCTTGAGGGAGGCTTGCAGTGCTATTAATTTCCCTCTTAGGACTGCCTTTGCAGTATCCCAGAGGTTCTGATAATTTGTGTCTTTATTGTCATTTTGTTCCAAAAATTTGGTAATTTCCTTCTTAATCTCATCTATGACCCATCTATCATTCAGCATAAGGTTATTTAGCTCCCATGTTTTTGTATGTGTATGCAGATTACTGTTGTTACTGAGTTCAACTTTTATTCCATGATGGTCTGAGAAGATGCAAGGAATAATTTCTATTTTTTAAAATTTTCTGAGGTTAGACTTGTGACCTAAGATGTGATCAATTTTGGAGTATGTTCCATGGGCTGATGAGAAAAATGTGTATTCACTTTTGTTAGGATGAAATGTTCTGTAGATGTCTGTTAAATCCAGATGTTGAATTGTTAAGTTTAAATCTAAAATTCCTTTGCTTAGCTTCTTATTGGAGGATCTATCCAACACTGCTAAAGGAGTGTTAAAATCTCTAATAATTCTATATAAATCTAAAATTCTTATAATTTTAGAATTAAATTTAGAATCTAAATTTCTTATAATTCTATACAAGTCTATATAAATCTAAAATTCTTATAATTTTAGAATTAAATTTAGAATCTAAATTTCTTATAATTCTATATAAATCTAAAATTCCTTTGCTTAGCTTCTTATTGGAGAATCTATCCAACACTGCTAAAGGAGTGTTAAAATCTCTGACTACTGTAGAACTGGAGGAAATCATGTCTGTTAGAGTTTTTCTTATAAATTGAGGTGCATTCTGTTAAAATCTCATCATATTGAGTATTACCCTTAACAAATATGAAGTGTCCATCCTTATCCTTCCTTACTTTTGTTGTTTTAAAGTCTATTGTGTCTGTGAATAAGATTGCAACACCTGCTTTTTTCTGCTTTCCATTTGCCTGGAATATAGATGACCATCCCTTCATCCTGAGTCTATATTTATCTTTTAAGGTAAGATGAGATTCTTGTATGCAACAGATATGTGGCCTGAGATTTTTGTGTTCAGTCGGCCAATCTGTGCCTCTTTAGAGTACAATTTAAATAAGCCATTCACATTAAGCCTGGTAGAATTTTGGGAATTGAGTTTTTCAAAAGTCCAGTGGACATTTTTAATCCTTTTGCTACTGTGGAAGTTGGAATTGGATCAAAAGTTTCTGAGTGATTTTACTTTTGTGTAGGAGGATTGTGCTGGTCATTATGGAGGATAGGACTGAGAATATCCTGGAGAGCTGGTTTAGTTATGGAAAATTTCTTCAGCATGTGAATTTCATTAAATTATTTAATTTCTCCATCATAAATGAAACTCAATTTTGCTGGATATAGGATCCTGGGTTGAAAGTTATTTTGTTTTAGAAGATTAAAAGTCAATGACCACCCTCTTCTGGCTTGAAAGGTTTTAGCAGAGAGATCTGCAGTTATTCTGATTTTTTTACCTTTGTAAGTTATGGTTTTCTTACATCTGGCTGCTTTCAGAATTTTCTCTTTCATATTACCTTTGTGAAATTAATTATGTTGTGCCTGGGGAATGTCTTATTCAGGTTGAGTCATGCTGGGGTTCTGAACCTGTCTGCTATCTGAATTTCAGAATCTCTTGGTATGTCTGGAAAGTTCTCTTTCATAATCTTGTGAAGAAGAGCCTCTGAGCCACTTTATCGCCTTCATGGATCCCTACGAAGCGAATATTGCTTTTCTTTGAATTATCTCAGAGTTCTCTGTGAGAATGATACATTTTTTCCCCTCCATTTCTTTTCCTCTTTGAGACTTTGTGAGGGTTCAAAAGCTTTGTGTTCAATGTCAGAAACCCTTCCTTCTGCTTGCTCCATTCTGTCACTGAGGGATTCTAATGTATTTTTCAGATCTTTGAGGGCTGCAAATTCTTATGTCAAAATCTTTGTTGATTTTGTCTTTGAATTTCTTGAATTCTTGAGACAACTTTTTAAATGCTCCTTGAATTTCTAATTCCATCTTTTCTTCTATTTTATTGATCTTATTTGCAATCCAAATTCTGAATTTGGTTTCTGACATCTCAGCCATCAGTTTATAAGTGGGATCTTCGATTGTGTCTGCCAAATTGTTCCTTGGGGGGTTGATCTATTCTGGCTATTCATGTTACCAGAACTTTCCTGCTGATTCTGCCCCATGATTATTTTACACCATTTGGCTAGATGAGCAGATAAGAAGTTGTGTTAAGTGCTCCAGGAGTAGTGATTGGCCAGACCTTTGCCCAAAAGCTGGGCAAAAGTGTCTGTACCTTTTCCCCTATAGATTTGCCAAGGACCCATACAGTGCTATGGCCTGAGAAACTGGGCACCTTCTTGGTGTGGTGGGGCTAAGTGGCTCAGTCTTATTTTCAACTGGTCTCTATCTTACCCTAGTGAATCAGTTACTCTGAGTTGAAGTCTCAGCTGTGGGAGAAATGCCAACAATTGAGTCACCCCGCCCCCTACAGGCAACAATTGGAAAAGGAAATCAATCCTTTCCACAACCATACACCCAGGGTACCACTTTGGATAGTCCTCAGGTGATTGGCCCAGTTCAAGAGGTCCAAATCAATTGTCCCAGTCAGCACCAGTCTCATGTGGGAGAGTTCAAAAGGTCTCTGGCAACTAGATAGCAAGGGCCTGCTGGAAGCTCAAGTATGAGTTGCTCTAGTGCTCCATGAAGTCAGAAGGACCCACTCAGCAAAGAAATTAGTCTGGGAAGGTTGATAACTCCTTCCTCACCTTGCACCTCTGTCACACCCAGTCACTAGTAAACCCGCAGGGCTGTGACACAATGAGCAGATGCTCCAAGTTTTTGCAACTGCCTGAGTCACATGGAGATCTATGTCTCCTCGGCCAGGCTGCCACACTCTGCCACCATCCAGCAGGGGGAGGTGAGGCCTGACAATCTCAGGTGCTTAATAGGGGCTAGGGTATTCTACTCAGTTCCAGCCCTACCCCTGATTGATGTTGCTGCGAACAGAACAACTTCGCAGAATTTGTTCCTGTCCCAGCTATATTCTCTTGTGGACCAGAAGCTATTTGAGCAACTCAGCCCTGTCTGTGGCCCTGCCCTGTCTCGGCTCCAGTTTGTGTTGGGGCTAACGGTCAGAGCGTGGGACTCAGCTGTCAGTTCCAGCCTCTGGCTGCCCAACTTTGTCTCAATTTTGATCCCCTGAAGGCCAGGGGCATCTGAGGCTCAGTGAAGCAGTCCTCTTGGTCAGCCCCACCCTGAGAGTCTGCTATCTCTGTGCATGCATATTCTAGTCCCTGTGCTCTGCCTAGGCTGGTACCACCTCAGGCATACTCTTTACTCAGGGGGCATTTCCATTCCAGATCTGCACCACCAGTGGCTACTACAAGAGAAGATGCCCTGCTTCCTCCAGTTGCCCAGAGAGACTCGGAGTGACCTTTCAAAGTATCCCCCAGGGTGTGAACCCCATTGTTCCCACTGCTGCAGCTGCCGCTCTGTGCCTCAGGGCACCACTACTCCTGTATGGTTCCCACTCAGCTGAGGTTCCCTCGCAGCTGACCGTCCTCTCCTTTCTCCCATGCTGGAGAATCAGCACAGGTCAGCAAGAGCCCATGCTCCATCCACACCCCTCAAGAAAATGCCCAAGAATCTAGACTCCATGGTGGACAGGCTTCCAGTCCTCTTGCTGAGAGTGGAGGGGAGAGCTGGGAGTTCAAAATTGTAGGTAGAGAATATATATAGTTTTATACAGTTTTATGACTGGCAGGAGAGTGCCATGGCACCGTAGTAGGGGAAGGAGGGCTGGTTTTTAGGGGGTCTTTCCCACGGGATAAATGGGAGGATTCTTGAACTCCACTAGCTTGTTTGTATGGAGTATATAAGCTGTTCTCATGGGGGAGGGTATTCCATCTGCTTGGTGATGGTTTTTTTGTACTTTTTGTTTGTATCCTTTGAGTCGCAGCTCGCCTCAGCAGGGTAATGGGCATTCTTCAACCTTTTCTCTTGGATCAGATCCAAACCATCAGCTTTCTTGCTAAACTTATATCCTTTAACTCTCCTTCTGGACGGGAGCCTCTGTGGAAAGCTGGCTCCAGTCGACCCTCTTGCCTCTTTCCC
The DNA here is from genome assembly GCA_963573935.1 of Arctocebus calabarensis. NCBI lineage: Eukaryota > Metazoa > Chordata > Mammalia > Primates > Lorisidae > Arctocebus > Arctocebus calabarensis. The sequence continues at coordinate 29,782 of CAUYON010051883.1, forward strand.
CCCAAGGATATATTTTTTTATCCTTTTTTTTTTTTTTGAGACAGTCTCACTATGTTACCCTCAGTGGAGTGCTGTGGCGTCATAGCTCACAGCAACCTCAAACTCTTGGGCTCAAGAGATTATCTTACCTCAGCCTCCCGAGTAGCTGAGACTACAGGTGCCTGCTACAACACCTGGCAATTTTTAGAGATGATCTCACTCTTGCTCAGAATGGTCTCGAACCTGTGAGCTCAGGGCAATCCACCTGCCTCTGCCTCCCAGAGTGCTGGGATTATAGGCATGAGCCACTGCACCTGGCCTTTTACTCTTTTTTTTTGATAACCATAATTTAAGTGTGCCATGGAGGTTTAACTATAGGTTCAAGTGTGTTGTGAGATTAAAAGGGTTGAAAAACACTATACTAATGTCTCTCAATACTTGATGGCATGAAACAGTGATTCACGTTAAGTTGATGCCCCACTGAAAATAGATTTTATTGTCTACAAATTTTAAAATATAAATAAATATATAATACTGCCAGATATGATAGTGTTTTCTGATCTTGACATGGGAGATAATAATAAGGTAAGAGAAAATTGACATATTTTACTGTTGAAAAAAATGAGAGGAAGAAGGGAAGAAAGAAAGAAGATAGGGAGGGAAGAAGGAAGGAAATGGGAGAGGAAGAAATCCTGTCCTTAAATGATATGAGGGGTGGAAAAGGCTGATTCAAGGATGAGTAAGAGGAAAAAGTCTGGTCTGTTACAACTTCCACACTGAAGGGTGAGGAAGATCTAGTGTAGCAAAAATATAAATATTTCTTATATGTGACAATAAAAGCTCCTGCCTTCGGGGGGTTTAAATCCTTGTGGCAGGAGTGGGGGGGACAAAAATAATAAACAAAAATTATAATATAATATTTCACTTAGTGATAAATATTTTGAAGCAAAGTGAGAAAAATAAAAGAGTAAGGGGATGAGGACTGACTGGGGAGGGAAGAAGATATCACTTAGGACACGATCTGAGCAGACAGCTGAACGAAAAGACAAACTTGCCATTGGGCTGGCTGGGGAGAGGGTGACCTGGTGCAGGAAACAGCCAATGCCAGGCGTGAGGCAGAAATGCTCTCTGTGTGTGGAAGGAACAGCGATAGAGGAGCCTGGCATGGCTGGAGGAGTCAGGACCAGATGAGATCAAGAGAGGTAGGAGGTGGAAGCAGGCAGCAGCTGCTCAGAGGTTACAGAGGACTCGGGATTATACATCAGGTGGGGAGCCGGTGCAGTGTTTTGAGCAAGGGAGTGACATATTGTGACATGTGCTTTAAAAAGATCTCTCTGCCTGCTGCAAGGAAACTAGACTGTGGAATGACAGGGGTGGAAACAGGAGATCAGTTAGGAAGGTTTCTTGTGTGTGTTTCTTTGCCAGATGACTGCTGCTACAACTTGCCAGATAACACAGGGAATTATGCTTCATTTACCAAAGTGATTCTAGGCATATCATGTCATGTTAATTTTTTTAAGTGTTATTTTGTTGCAAAAACATTTAAATAAACCCAGAAATTCAAGGCAAAAAAATTTCTATAATGAAATCAGCTAATCAAACATTTTGTTAGTTTTCTTTATTCTTATGTATTTATGTCTAATATCATATAGGCAATAATTCTATAGCTATTATATAATTTATATAATCTATACCTTTATCTTCATTTTTAACATTTTACCACATGCATTTTCCTATTTCATTAAGTATTGTTTTTCTTAGCTCTATTTTTTTCTTTTCCAATTTTCTTGCTTTTCCTCCAAATAGCTAATATAAATAGGCTTTGGTAAATATTTCATACCGTTCTTGATGCATAAGCAATTCCTTTCAAAAATAATCTAGTCGGGCAGCTCCTGTGGCTCAGTGAGTAGGGCGCCAGCCCCATATACCGAAGGTGGCGGGTTCAAGCCCGGCCTTGGCCAAACTGCAAAACAAAAAAAATAGCCGGGCGCTGTGGCAGGCGCCTGTAGTCCCAGCTACTAGGGAGGCTGAGGCAAGAGAATCGCTTAAGCCCAAGAGCTGGAGGTTGCTGTGAGCAGTGTGACGCCACGGCACTCTACCCA
>CAUYON010051887.1:0-14616 GCA_963573935.1 Arctocebus calabarensis
GCGGGCGCCTGTAGTTCCAGCTACTTGGGAGGCTGAGGCAGGAGACTCGCTTGAGCCCAGGAATTGGAGGTTGCTGTGAGCTGTGATGCCATAGCACTCTACCCAGGGTGACAGCTTGAGGCTCTGTCTCAAAAAAAAAAACAAAAAACAAAAAACTTATTCCAGTCCAGCAAAGCAAGGCCAAGCTTCTTCCTGCACCTATTTTGCCTAATATCTTCCAATTCTTACCGAAATTGTATCCTTCACTTTTTTCAGGCATAGCTGAAATGTCACCTCCTCTGGGATGACCTTCCAGACCACCCTTAGCCCCCTTCCAATTTCCCTTCATTAGCCATTCAAAAGCATCCATGTAACTTGATGTTTTATGTTCACCATCTGTTTCCCCCACTCCATTGTGATCTCCAGAAGGGCAGGGACCTTGTTTTCCTGTTTCCTTCTCCCCCATTTTCCCAGCACCCCCCACACTGGGCCTAGCACACGATAGGCACTAACAGAACTGACACAGGAATCTGCTACCTAGCAGTAACTTTCTAACACCCGGCTGGCCTCATCCCCATGCCCAGGGAGGGTCCCTAAGGACGAGGCGCAGCCGATGGGGACCTGTCCTGGGCCAGAGCCCGAGGGCAGGACCCGGGAGACACTCTCCGGAAGCTGGCGCTGCTCGACGCCAAAGCGGTGGCGCAGGCGGCAGTGATACCAGGCGCGGCGAATCTCCAACTGCACCTGCAACGGGATGGCGCTCAGAGGCGGCGCCATTCCCCGCGTGGCCGCCAGAGGGCGCAAACGGCGGGCCAGGGCTCTTCGTACCTCCTTGTTGATAAAGCAGTAGAGTACGCTGACCAGGAAGCCCTGCCAGAGGAGGCACCGGGGAGTTAAATCAAGGGTGGAGGTAGGATTGTAATCATCCCCGTAATGAGCTCGAAATTTGTCAGGCCTCAAAACACTCCAGCTGCCGTCACCTTGGTCCTAGGCTATTGGGATTATCTTCTCATTGGCTTCTGACTCACACCCTCCCCACCCCCACTGCCCTGGAAGGATAGCTGAGCAGTACTGGGAGGCAGAGGGCAGGCCCTGGAGGTAGGACTGCCTCCCCACTTTCCCACTTGGGAAAGCTCCTTAATCTTTCAGTAGTTCAATTTCTTTTTTCTTTTCTTTCTTTCTTTTTTTTTTTTTTTGAGGCAGAGTCTCATTTTATCGCCCTCGGTAGAGTGCTGTGGCGTCACAGCTCACAGCAACCTCCAACTCCTAGGCTTAGGCGATTCTCTTGCCTCAGCCTCCCGAGTAACTGGGACTACAGGCGCCCGCCACAACACCAGGCTATTTTTTTGTTGCAGTTTGGCGGGAGCCGGGTTTGAACCTGCCACTCTCAGTATATGGGGCCAGCGCCCTACCCACTGAGCCAGAGGTGCCGCCCTGTAGCTCAATTTCTTCATCTGAGAAATGGAGCAGTAAGTAATCTAGCAGTGGTTGGGAGAATTGAAGTATTAACATGTAAAAAGCTGAGCATTTTTCTTTTTTGTAATCTTAACTTATCATATCATTAATTATTAATAAATTGATTATGAACAGTTTTTAGCTGCATAAATTTATAGATGTTCTACATCTAAATTTACTTTTTATTATTATTTTTGAGACAGAGTCTCATTTAATTGCCCTCAATAGAGTGCCATGGTATTATAGCTCACAGCAATCTCAAACTCTTGGGCTTAAGTGATTCTCCCTCACAAGTAGCTGAGACTACAGGTACCCGCCCCAACACTGGGCTATTTTTAGAGACAGGGTCTTACTCTGACTCAGGCTGGTCTCGAACCTATGAGTTCAGGCAATCCACCTGCCTCGGCCTCCCAAGTGCTGGGATTACAGGTGTGAGCCACCGCACCCGGCTATATATGTGCTATTATTAAGACACCAATCTTAGTATTAATTTCCATCATGGTGTTAAAATCTAACTCAGATGCCATCCCTCTGCCCAGGGCAGTCCTATGGCTTCTGCTTGGAGCAGAGGAAAAGCTGAAGTCCTCACCTGGCCCCCAAGGACCTTCCCTTCCCTATCCTCATGCACCCATTCTCCTGGTTTGCAGGTTCCTATGCTTCAGGCTCACTGGCCTTCCTCTATCACAGCGGCTTCTCTCCTGCCTCAGGGATCTTGCACTTGGTGTTTCTCTTCCTGGAACTTTCCCCCCCAGGCTTTTGCCTCTTCCACTAGAGAGGAGGGGTGATTTGGCTCTTGGCTGTAGCCCTATGATAAGCCTGGAAGAGTGTTCGGTGCATATTTGTGCTCAGTAATATTTTGCTGAATTTAATGAATGAAGAGGCTTGTAAGAGACTGGTATTGTTACCACTTTTAGAGATGAGAAAACTCAGTCTTAACAAGATAAAGCAGGATGGGGGCCAGGGCAAGGCAAGCAAGTGCAGAGTTGGCCTTAAATTTTGTCATTTGTTTTTTGGTTTTTGTTTTGAAACAGTCTCACTCAGTCACCAAGGGGAGAGTGCCGTGGCGTCATAGCTCAAACTCCTGGGCTCAAGCAATCCTCTTGCCTCAGCCTCCTGAGTAAAGACGGGGTCTCACTTTGCTCAGGCTGATCTTGTGAACTCAAGCAATCCACCTGCCTGGGCCTCCCAGAGTGGAGGATTATAGGCATGAGCCACCATGTCTTAAAATTTTGGAATGAGCACCTCCTTAAATTTTCCATCTTAGACACTTGCCTCTCCCTAGTCCCACCCCTGAGGTGAAAGCTACACAACTGGCAAGCAACAGAATCTGAATGTGGGCCCAGCTGTGTCCAGCCTGCTCACTGCTCACCAGGAGGCATTACTCTGGCCTAGGCAGTCTTCTCTATCCTGATCCCTGCTGCTTCCCCAGCCCAGGATAGCCCCAGCTCAGTATTTTGTGTTAAAAGAACAAAATCTCTTCTTCACACCCCATTCAGTGGCTGTGCCAGAGGATCACAGTAGCCCTTATGACCTCTGGAGAGGAGGGCCCCTGGCGGAACAGTGTGATTCCTGCACCCTGCCTGGGCACCTGGAAGGAACTTAGGAAGATTTCAAAGCCGAGCTTGGCAAAGCGCAGGGCACCCCGGGCCTGTTCCTCTGTCACAGGAGCAAACACCACTTCGTGAACCCCCAGCAGGGGCACCAGCGTCAATGTTGAGCGAGCCAGCCTGGTGAGAAAGGGCAGCAGTAGTCATGCAGCCCCAGGTCCCCCGACTTGCACCTGGTCCCTTCCCCTCTGTTCCCACCGCCGGCCCTCACCTCAGCCTGTAGTCTGGGCAGCGCATCTGCCGTGTCCTCAGCTTGGACAAAAGGATGCCCAGAATGCGGATAAAAATGAGGAAATTAATCTGCAGGAAGAGACAGAAGTGGAACCAGCCGCGATCCCATTGAGGGGGCAGGACATGGAACCCCACCTCCCAGAATGGAAAATCCCAGAGGACAGCCTGACAGAGGCAGGGCCGACCCTACCAAGATGGTCATGAGAATGGGGGTGCGTATGATCCACCAAATGGCCTTGACTTCGTTTCGCTCCCAGCACCTGAGGGGGCGGGATAGGGCGAAAAGATAGGAAGCCAGTCTAGACTCACTGGATCATGCACTTTCACTCTTCAGGTTCCGCCCTCTTTCTTAAGACCCCACCCACGTATCTTAAAGCTCAAGAACGTACCCCAACCCCCTTGCCAGCAGTGCTTCAACACCCTTTCAAGCTTCCCTTTAGACCCGGTTCACATTTCCCCCAAACCCTAAATTGCCATCAGACTCTGCCCACGTTTCCATCACAACCCACCCAAGTCCCTCAAGCTCCGCCCACCACCCAGGCCCCACCTCAGATCCCCCCCCAACTCACTGTGTGTTCTCGTACAGGTACCTCACGATCACCCAGGGAATGACGAAAAGCGCGGGGGCCCCTGTGCAGACCCCAACCCCGCCCCCCCACCCCGCCGCAGCTGTCAGCGCGCGCACGGGGCCCCGCCAAGCCCAAGACCCGCGGAATTCCTCTGTCAGGGTGGGGAGGCAGAAGACTAGCGAATGGGGGGAACCTCCTAAGGTAGACCAGTAGGGCAGCTGGGGGAGCAGAGGAACTGAGGAGCACTGGGCTGAGTAGGGGCAGGGTCGGGGCTCACCCCAGCCAAGGAGCAGGTAGCAACGGAAGTAGCCCTCCTCGGAGCTTCCCACGAGCACCAGCAGGCTGTGCAGGTAGACACCCTCCACCAGCAGCCACGTATAGTTGGCGCCCACACAGTACTGGGTCACGATCTGGGCTGTGCGGCAGGCAGCTAGGGCCTGGGAAGGGCCAGACAGGGCCCATGGGGCAGTCAGAGCCGCTGGTGTGTCCCCAAGCTTTCCCCTAACACCCCTTCTGTGACCATCTCTTGCCATCAAATATTCTCCCACATCTGTATCTCCAGTGTATGGTATCTGTGTTGCTTTCTCTTACCCTACGCTCTTTCCCTATATGGACTCTCCCACTTCATCCCCCTCAACAATTAGTATGTTCTATTATGCCATCAAGATCCCCCTCTGCCCCCCAAATATGGCCTTGGCCGCCCCACCTCCTTCTAAAAATTGAACCCTCCTACCACCCTATAGACCTTCCTAGTCCTTGACTTCTTAGCTATCAGTAAGGCCCAACTTGCTGCTAAATAGTTCTTCCCACTTCTGCTCCCAGCCTCTAGTCTCCCAGTAACAAATTGATACCTATCACATCCCCCACCCCCAACCACCAGTTAATTTCTCCCATCCTGTCACCTCCAGCAGATGGATTCTCTTATTGGTGGAAAAGACGTATGGTGAATGAGATAATGAGAGATGGGGAGGAAAATTCCAATAAAAGGGGGATGGGGCTCAGCGCCCATTGCTCAGTGGTTAGGGCACCTGCCACATACACCAATGCAGGTGGGTCCAAATCAGTACCAGGTCTGCTAAACAACAATGACAACTGCAACAAAAAAATAGCTGGGCATTGTGGCCGGTGCCTGTAGTCCCAGCTACTTGGGAGGCTGAGGCAGGAGAATTGCTTAAGCCCAAGAGTTTGGGATTGCTGTGAGCTGTGACAGTACAGCGCTCTACTGAGGGCGACATAGTGAGACTCTGTCTCAAAAAAAAAGGGGGGGTGGACTGGGAGAATTCAATGATGGGGGATCTAAGTTGGGAAAGTCCCTTCCAAATGTCTTCTGGACGGTCAAAAGAAGTAAACTGTTGTAGCATAGGAGGTAGTAATTGAATTGGAACCTTCCTGGTCCCATCAGGGGAGGCAAATTCCCCTCTGGAGAGACAGACAGAGAATGCACACCTGATTCCACAGGCTAGGGGCCTGGTCCCCGGAGTAGGGGTGGGGTGGAGGTAGCAGACGGTCTCGGGTGAGGATGGCTGCCGCCCGCAGCATGAAAGACATGAACAAGTTGATGTGGATGTAGTTTCGAGTGCAGCGCAGCCGCCTGGGGGATTTGGGAGGCAGTCTGGAGAGCTGTCCTCAGTCGTATATGGAGCCCCTTTAACTACCTCCAGCTTCCACGCAAGCACCAGTGGATGCTTGGAGTAGGTGGACCTACTCTGACCACCCCACCTTACTGGATGAGCAGGCCCATGTCTCTGCTGCCACCACTCAGGGCTGGGGGTCCCACCTGAAGAAACTCAAGATGAGCAGGGCTAACAGCAGCGTGGCAAGGGACAGAGAATAGCCGATGGTATACATGACCTGTAGCCGTTCCAAGATCAGCTTTTGGTCCTGGAGGGGGCAAGAAGGGCACAGAAACAAGGTTCAGATCTTCCCCCAGGCTCAGAGAGGGGCTGGAAGGACAGTTACTCTTTTTTTCTGCCCAGCACCCTAATTTTCTCTTGGGGAACCACATACCATTGTTTGAGTGGGACTGAAATCACCCTTCGGCTCCAGGCAGGCATCTGACCACCCAGCCAGAGCATTCTACCTAACACCCCCCAATACCCCTCCCACACATCAATCCTGGGACATTATGAGAGAGTTATTGAGAACAAAGGACAGTTTTCCCTCAGTGTTACTTGGTTGGTAGGATGTGAACATAATGCTAATGGGAAACATCTTTTCCACCCCACAGAGACGATAATGCTAGTGCAGAGAAAAACAGTCACAGCATGAGGAGAGATAGATTCCCAACTACATTATTTGAGCACCTGGATCTCACATTGCCTGCAGCTGATTTTGGATTTTTCAATCAAATAAGCCAATACATTTCTCTTTCTTTCTCCTTTAGGCAAGTCTGAGTTGGATTTCTATCACTCACAACCCAGAGTCCTGAGCAGGTTTGGCCTAAGTTGCTGCCTTTTCACCTCTCCCTGGACATTCTAACCCAAATCCTTTGTCTCTTCTCACCTGAAATGTCCCATTCTTCTCTGGATTCTCACACTGGGTATGGTCTCTCCAAGGTCCCCAGTGGCCATCACTGCCACAATGGCGGAGGACAAAGCCTGTAGCCACTGGGGGAGAAACACGGGTGTGGATCAGAGGCACAGAGAGAGAAGACAGAGAGCCAAACTTTGAGACAAAGGCAGAAAGAGAGAGTGAGAGCCAAAGTGATGATTATGATGATAATGATAAACTCCTATAAATCATTTTACATATATTAATATAACAGACATACAAGGCTACAGAGGGGAAAATTGAAGCACAAAGAAGTTAAATAAACTGTCCAAGACTGTAAAGCTAGTTAGACCAGGAAGGCTAAGACAGCTAGAGACAGACCCAGGAAAAGAGAAAATAAAAACCCTGTAGTCCCAGACACAGAAAAGTACGGTTATTTGGACAGATAGAAGGAGAAATCCAGCCAGATAGAAATGAGCAGAGGACAAAGAGGACCAGGAGAGGAATGTAGGTGAGCTTCGGGGATGTGGTGTCTGGGATTAAAAATTAGGATCAGTTTGTTTATGGGTGGGGTATGGGGTCCTAGGAGCACCTCACCGTGGTGATGCCAGGGCAGGTACCAGGGGCAGGACGCACGGGCAGTGGCATTGGGTGCAGCATAGTCCCAGCAGACGTACATATCGAAGGATCCGTTACAGGCGAGGCCTGCAGGTGTGTATAGGGGCCAGACGCCGGGTGGACCTACTGAGTTTCTGGCCCAGCATCTCTCTACCTTCCACAAGCCGGCCCAGCTCTAGCCCCGCCCTCCAGGGGCTGGTCCTGTCCTGGCTCTGCCCCAAGCTCCCCCCGCCAGCCCTCAAGCCCCGCCCCACGTGGGCACCTCCCACCAGCAGGTCCCAGCCTCTGATACATCCCATCCAGAGAAACTCTTCCCAGATTCCACCTCAAACCCCGGCTCCATTCAGTATCACTTCAGAGCAGGCCCAGCCCAAGAGTCCTCCCATTTCAAGTTTCTTTCCAGGCCTTCTTTACTAATCGTGGTCCCGTCTCAGTTCCCACCACACTCTTCTAGGCAATTCCCACGGAGACCAGAACCCACCCAGGCCTCTGCCACCCTGCGCATATCAGCACCGATTTCTCCGCATTCAGGCCTGCCCAAGCCCACCTATCTTAGCCCCAGCTCCTCTCCCTTTGCCTCCCCGCTCCTGGTCTCACCTGAGGGTGGCTCGGTGGCCTCTAAGGTCTCCTGGCACTCCCTGCGGTACCGTTCCCAGCGCCGGTACAGCTCCCCCGCCGTGCGCCCCTCAGAGCCTGTCTACGAAAAGAGAGAAAGGAGAACCCCCAGACCCACCCCCGCCTCCCAGAAAGCTCTGTTCGTGTGGGCCAGAAAGACCCCAGAGAGACTTCGAAGAGCTGTCCTTTTTTGCTGGGGAGTCTTGGAAACTTCTTCGAAGTCTTGGGGAGTGCCTAGAAGCCACCAAAGGAGTTGATATGAAAGACTGAAAACCTTCAAGAAAATTGGGGGAATCCTAGCATTCTGCAAGGCCAAGGCAAGTGGGTTGATTGAGCTCAGGAGTTCGAGACCAGCCTGAGCAAGAGCAAGACTCTGTCTCTAAAAATAGCCAGGAATTGTGGCTGGCGCCTGTAGTCCCAGCTACTCAGGAGGCTGAGGCAAGAAAATCTCTTGAGCCCAAGAGCTTTAGGTTGCTGTGAGCTATGACGCCACAGCACCCAAACCAGGGGCGATTTAATTAGACACTGTTTCAAAAAAAAAAAAAAAAATTAAGAAAGAAAGAACGCAAAGTGGAGAGAGTATGGTTGGAAGTCATCTGGTGGATTTGTGGGGGAAAGATGAGAGGCCCGGAGCAACGATAAAAACTTGAATCTGGGCAAGCGGAGCAGTCTTAAAACTCTTTTTGCGGTAGAAGACTTAAAAACGTCCCCATGCTTCCCTCCCATTCTTCAACTCCTGTGGCTCCTGGAGTTCTCACCTCCGCCCTCCGGAGCAGCAGCCCCCACAGCCATAGCGGTAGCAGCAGCCTCAAGGGCGATGAGTTAGGCATCCTGAGGGCGGCGAAGGCTCTGGTCCCGTAGGGGCAGTCCGGCCTGAAGTGTCCCAGGGTGAAGTCAGCGCCTCTGACCTCCGCCCTGCAACTCCATCCCCAGTATCACTCCTCTTCAAGGATTCATACGTGGGGACTCAAGCCAGCACCCCCACTATCCCCATGAATGATGTTTGGGGGCTGCGGAGTGGGCGGGGCCTCCTGGTGGGTGGGGCCGAGATCAGCTGCGTGATTCCGCCGCCCCCAACTGTTGCTGGGGAGCAGCGGAGGAAGGGGGGGTGTTTGCTGAGCAGGGCGGTTGCCCTAGAGCTGCGCTCAGGCGGAAGCGTCAGTGTCACCCGGAGGCTAGATCTAGGGAGCCTAGGGCCCGCCCTTGAGACCAGGGAATGGAAACCATCAGCCTAGCCAAGAGAGGAGTTTGAAACGCACATCTGAGTTCCCACTTTCCTTAGCCCAAAAGATTTTCTTTTCTTTTCTTTAAACAAAGTCTCACTTTGTCACCCTTGGTAGAGTGCTGTGGCGTCATAGCTCACAGCAACCTCAAGCTCTTGAGCTCAAGCGATTCTCTTGCCTCAGCCTCCCGAGTAGGTGGGACTACAGTCGCCCGCCACAAACTCCTGGCTATTTTTAGAGACAGGGTCTCGCCCTTGCTCAAGTTTAGGCAATCTGCCTGTCTGGGTCTCTCCTAGTGCTAGGATTACAGGCATGAACCACCGCACCCGGTGACTTTTTTTTCCCCTTCTCAAAGGATTTTTTTTTTTTTTTATTGTTGGGGATTCCTTGAGGGTACACAGAAGCAGGTTACATTGATTGCTTTTGTTAGATAAGGACCCTCTTATATTTGTGTCCCGCCCCCCAAAAGGTGAACTCTATTCCTTAACTCCCCACACCCTCCCTCCTTCCCTTTCTCAGCTCTCCTGTCCCACCCCCCCACCCCACCCACGCCAAAGGATTTTCAAAATACAAATAGAACCCTGACCTCATAAAATTTTCCCTGATGTAGATAAACCCCAGAGTCCTTGGGACAACTCTCTCCCAGCATCCAAATACTTAGGGACTAGAGAGGTTCCAGACTCCAGACTTCAATGTGCATGGACTCAGATGCCTGGAAATCCATCTAACCCCTACCCTACCCCCTCCTGCTCCCCCCTACCCCCCCTGCTGCGTCAGGTAGAAAAAGAGCAAAGCCAGAGCTAGGAGAATCAGACCAAGCTCCAGAAAGACAGCCACGAGTCAGAGATACATGAGACAGAAAAACACAGACTGAGCAAAAGAAAGATACACAGCAAGAGACCAGAGACCAAAGGACAGAGAAAAACAAGACAGGACCAAAATGTGGGCTAAGAGACAAAGAGGAGATAGAACACTGAGAGCGGAGAAAGAGAGCCATGATCTAGACACGAAACAGAGATTGAGACATGGAGACACAGACATCAGGAGACAGGCGGATGGAGATGAGAACAGACTGTGGGCACAGAGGTCAGAAAGCAATGAAAGCACAGGCTGAGAAACAGAGTGAGATAGTCTTAGAGGCTTGCTGGGGAGGAGGCAAGAGGAATGGACAGGGATGGGAGAGCCCTCACCTGTTCCCAGTCCTGCTCCTGATCACTCGCTCCAGCCACCCTTCCCTCCTCAGTCTCCACTGCCTCCTCTGGGCTCTGGGAGAGGTAACAGGGCTGGCAGTGGTGGGGTGGTGGGAGGGGGCGGGGCCAGGGCGGGCCAGGGAACAGCAGTGGGGAGCTGGGGCAGAGCCAGAGCAGAGCAAGAGTGAAGTCGTGTGAATATCACAGTCACTCAAGGTCAGATGGGAGAGCAGTTCTGGACACCCCACCAAGTGTGCACAGTCTCTTTCGCCGTCCCACCCGCAACCCCCTAGTCACCGAGCACTCTGTCCCATCTGGCCACTCACACACAGAGCATCACACACAAGCCCATATGCTAAGCCACACAGCGACACAATCACAGAATTGCACACACCATTACTCACAGAGTCACACATTCAATCACAGTTGTACAGTTCCACAATCACACCCAAAGAGCCATAGTCTGTCACTCACAAGTTGACAGTTGTGCACAGTGACACATAGCCACAGGTCTTGTGCCGTGGGCTCCTACACCAACACAATCACAGTTTCCCACGGGCCTTATAACATGACCATTCACACACATTTACACACTCCCTAGGTCTTATCACACACACTGATTCCCCTGCTGGTCTGTGTGCCCTGAGAAGGACAGAGCCAGGACATCTCAAACACCACTGGTGTCTGGGATTAAAAGTTAGGAGCAGTTTGTGTATGGGTAGGGTCTGGGGTCCTGGGAACACCTCACTGGAGTGTTTCGTCCAGAGCATAGGCTTAGGAAATAGTGGTCCATGAAATACAGGTACACAGTTATGTGGTTATTGATGCAGTCACACAATCCTTCCATGAACAAGCTGAAAGTCACACACAACGTTACATGACCATACTCATGAACCCTGTCACACCCTCACACACTTCATGCAATCACACAGAGTCCACAGGCACATCCCAATAACACACATTCCCCAACTGTTGCTGAGACACACTGTTGCCCTTACTCACACAGTCACACTGAGTAATCATACCACAATTCCACCCCACTCACAAGTCACATGCATTCATATGCGTGTCACACAGGCAATTCCATCTCTCACCATCACACGCAGTCACACAGGCACACATGGGGGCACACGGTCTTCCTCTGCTACAGAACATCTGTCTGTGACAGGGAAGTCTTAGGACCCAGTCCAGGTCTTAGGACCCAGTCCCAGGTCCCGGCACCCTCATCTCCCTGTAACACAAACCACTGATTCATGCACATTAATCATGCTATTAACATTCATGAGCACACACTCCCCCGAGACTGTAAGAGAAGCAGGACAGAGGTGAGTCTTCCCATTCTGCAGAGGACAAATCGAGGCCCAGAGGCCCCAGGAAGGGCAGGGAATTAAGTGGTGGCGTGAGGTCTGGATCAGAGCTGGAAGGAGACAACAAGTCTGGGGGAGACCAGGGTCCCAGCTTCCTGGCCTCTGGCTGGCCTCCCTGCTCTCTGCCCCATATTCCTGGCACCCTCCGGGTCCTGGGAAAGACTCCATTCAAGGAGTGGAGAGGGAAAGGGGTCTGAGATTGCTAGGCACCTCTGGGAGAAGCTGGGTTGGGAGGGGAGTCTCTCCTTGACTAGGGAGAGCCTGGAGGCCATTCCCCTGAGGAAGGGAGGGAGGACAGAGGGGAGAGGCTGGAAAGCAGGGAGGGAGAAGCAGTGGAGAAGTGGTGTGAGACAGGAAAAGGAACCAAGGACCAAGAAGGACGGAGTGGAGCATGGGAGACCAACAGAGAAAGACAGGGAGAGAAGAGAGTGACTGAAGAGAAGAGAGAAACAGACTCAGAGAGAAAGAGAGAAAGAAATAGAAATACACACAGAGAGAGACAGAGATATACAGACAATATACAGATATACAGGCAGGGGAGGGGAGAGATAATACATACAAACTGAGAGATGGAGACATTGAGAGATGGTCATGGGGGAGGAAGAGAAGGATAGCCTGAAAGGCCTGTGAGGAGAGCACCCCTCCCTCGCACCCCCTCTAGAGAGACGCAGTGGGTGGACACGGAGGACTGGAGAGGGGAGAGGCAGGGGCAGGTAGACGCCTGGCCTCCTGTGAGCCTCAGCCTTGTTGGAATCCTCTGCAGTCTTTCAAGGTCTAGAACTGGGGCAACTGGGCCGGGGGGTGGTCACACAGGCCCTCTCCAGCTGCCATGATCAGAGCTTCTGGAAACTTCAGGCAGAGAAGCATCCTGCTCCCTCCTCTAATACCCAGCCCCTTCCAGGCAGCCTTGTGCCATGCCGCACCCTTACCCCAGGGGATCCAAAAGAGAGAAGCCTCATTCCCAGCCTTTCAACACTCTCCAGTGGATCTCCATTTCCCTTCTCTGTGCCCTCTTCTGCCTCTGAAAGTCTCTCTTTTCCTCCCTTTCTCTCCCTCTTCCTCTCTCCCTGCCTTTCCTTCTCTGTTGTGTGTCTGTCTCTCTCTATCCCACTTTCTCTCTCTCTCTCTCTGATGCAAATCTCTCCTTTCTCCTTTTCTCTAAGCCCACACTCAGTTTGTCTCTGTCTTTCTGTCCTGTCTGCTAGGCAGTCTTTTCTCTTCTGTTTTCTCCTTCTTGCTTTTTTTTTTTTTTTTTTTTTTTTTGTGGAGACAGAGTCTCACTATGTTGCCCTCAGTAGAGTGCAGTGGAGTCACAGCTCACAGCAACCTCCAGCTCTTGGGCTTAAGTGATTCTCTTGCCTCTGCCTCCCAAGTAGCTGGGACTACAGGTGCCCGCCACAGCGCCCGGCTAATTTTTGATGCAGTTCAGCCGGGGCCGGGTTTGAACCCGCAGCCCTCGGTATATGGGGTCGGTGCCCTACTTGCTGAGCCACAGGCTGTTTTCTCCTTCTTGCTTTCTGCCTCTCTGCTCATTTCTGTTGGTCTTTCTCTTCCTTTGGATCAGTCTCTTTTTGCTGATGATTAAACTTTCTCCTTTTTCTTTTACTATATTCTTTCTGAGAGTTTGCCTGTCTTGTCTGTGGGTGTCTACTTGTCTGCTTCTCTTTATCCATTGTCCCCTGTTCCAAGTTTCCTGGCTCTTGTTCCCCACTCCTTCATCGTAGCAATGACTAGGCTGTACCCCTCAGGGTGCCATGGTGGGGAGGAAGCTGGAAGGTCTGTGTCTCCCCCCATGGGGCTGCTTGGCCAAGCAGAGCCTGTGCCTGTGGAGTGTCAGCAGATGGTGCGAGAGAAATGAGGCAGAGAGAGATGGGGAGCAGGGGCACCCTGTGGGGATTGAGGCCAGGAACAGGAGACCCCCTGAAGTTCAGGGCTGTGGAGAAATGAGGCCTGAAAGACCAGAGAGGAAGATACATGCAGAAAGACAAAAAGAGACAAAGATATAGAGAGTGATGAAAGATGGCAACAGAGAGACAGAAACCTGATGAGAGACAATGGTTTAGGCAAACACGCATGTGCACACACACAGATGCACAGATAGGATCCTGAGAGACAGGAACACAGAGACAGAGACAGATCCCCAGAGATATGGGCCTGGAGAGACAAACACAAAGATATGGGGATCCAAAGAGAGACACAGCCAGGTGTGGTGGTTCATGCCTGTAATCTAAGCCCTCTGGGGGGCCAAGGAGTGTGCATTGATTAAGCTCAAGTGTTTGAGGTGGCACCTGTGGCTCAAAGGAGTAGGGTGCCGGCCCCATATGCTGGAGGTGGCGGGTTCAAATCCAGCCCCGGCCAAAAAAAAAAAAAAGGAGTTTGAGGCCAGCCTGAGTAAGAGGGAGACCCTGTCTCTACACAAAATAGAAAAACTAGCTGGGCCTTGTAGTGGGTGCCTATAGTCCCAGCTACTTTAAAGGCTGAGGCAAAGGGATTGCTAAAGTCCCAGAATTTGAGGTTGCTATGATGCCACAACACTTTACCTAGGGCAACAAAGTGAAACTGTCTCAGAAAAAAAAAAAAAAAAGGACAGAGACATGGAAAGACATAGAGAGGCTTACACCATAGCACAGTGGTTACGGAGCCAGCCACATACACCAAAGGTGGTGGGTTCGAACCCGGTCAGGGCCAGCTAATCAGCAATGACAACTGCAACAAAAAATAGCCAATGTTGTGGCAGGTACCTGTAGTCCCAGCTACTTGGAAGGCTGAGACAAGAGAATCACTTCAGCCTAAGAGTTTGAGGTTGCTGTGAGCTGTGACAGCTCAGCACTCTACCAAGGACAACACAGTGAGACTTTGTCTCAAAAAAAAAGAAAAGAAAAAGAGGACGGTGCCTGTGGCTCATCCAGTAGGGCGCCAGCCCCATATACCGAAGGTGGTGGGTTCAAACCCGGCCTTGGCCAAACTGCAAAACAGAAAAATAGCCGGGCGTTGTGGCAGGCGCCTGTAGACCCAGCTATTCGGGAGGC
Organism: Arctocebus calabarensis; assembly: GCA_963573935.1. Taxonomy (NCBI): domain Eukaryota; kingdom Metazoa; phylum Chordata; class Mammalia; order Primates; family Lorisidae; genus Arctocebus; species Arctocebus calabarensis. Next base: position 14,374 of record CAUYON010051887.1, read on the forward strand.
TGAGGCAAGAGAATCACCTAAGCCCAGGAGTTGGAGGTTGCTGTGAGCTGTGTTACACCATGGCACTCTAATGAGGGCGATAAAGTGAGAATCTGTCTCTACAAAAAAAAAAAAAAGAAAGAAAGAAAGAAAGAAATAAAGAAAGACATAGAGACTGAGAAAGAGACCCAGAGAAATAACACTTGAAAAATAAAGGCCAGAGATTGGTACCCAGGGTATCCAGAGCGAGAAACAGAGAGACAG
>CAUYON010051888.1:0-17078 GCA_963573935.1 Arctocebus calabarensis
TGATGTAAAGTAGATGAAAAAGCTGATAGAACAGAACAAGTTTGCAGAATTTCTGCCCTGTGGAGGAGACACTGGGCTGCTAATAGTCCTGACTCAGTCTGTGAGCTTCAGCCCTTTGTCTCTGCTGTCATCCCCTGAGGGCCAGGAGTGGCCGAAATTTAGCAAAGCTTTGGTCCGCTTTTTGGCCAGCCGGCCAGCTGCTTTTTGGCTCACTCTCTCACTGCTCCCAAGCCGGGAGAATGGCACAGACCAGAGGCAACCCACACCCTGTCCACACCCCTCGAGAAAGTGTTCAAGAATCTGGACTCTGTGGAGGAGAGACCTCCAAACCTCAGGTTGAGAGTGGATGGGAGTGCTGGGAGTTCTGACTTGCAGGTAGAGAATATATACAGTTTTATACAACTTTATGCCTGGCAGGAGAGTGCCACAGCACAGGGGAAGGAGGTCCGGTTTTTAGAGGGTCTCTCCCGTGGGGTAGAGTGGGAGGACATCTGAACTCTGCTCGCTTGTTTGTATGGAGGTATGGCGTATACTGCGAGCTGTTCTCTTGGGGGAGGGGACTCCCATCCGCTTCGTGATGTGCTCTGTACCTTTTGTTTGTATCCTTGGGGTCGCAGGTCGCTCCAGCAGGGTTGATGTGCGTTCCTCGACCTTGTCTCTTGGCTCAGCTCCAAACCGTTGGCTTGCTCGCTAAATTTCTGTCCTTTAACTCTCCTTCTGGACAGGAGCGTCTGCAGAAAACTGGCTACAGACCGCCATCTTGGCTCCTCCCCCGCTTATACTCTTTAGAAAGGCTGTTATCAAAAAGACAAAAGGTAACAACTGTTGACAAAGATGTGGAAAAAGAGAAACCCTTGAACACTCTATGAGAAAATAAATAGGTATAGCCAAAACTGGTTTGGAGGTACCTCAAAAAATTAAAAATACTGGGTTGGTGCCTGTAGTTCAAGTGGCTAGGGCACCAGCCACATACACCATAGTGGCAGGTTTGAATCCAGCCTGGGCCACCAAACAACAGTGACAACTACAACCAAAAAACAGCTGGGCATTGCGGTGGGTGCCTGTAGTCCCAGCTACTTGGGAGGTTGAGGCAAGAGAATTGCTTGAGCCCAGGAGTTTAGAAATTACTGTGAGCTCTGACACCACAGCACTCTACCCAGGACGACATAGTGAGACTTTGTCTCCAAAAAATTAAAAATATAAGAGTCCTTTATCTTTTTTTCTGTTGCTCTATTTCCTCTGGGATCAGTTTTTCTGTTAATCTTATTCTTTCTCTTTCATGTGGCTGACTTGTTCGTATGCTTAACTATTCTTACTTGTCCATTTATGTCAATAAAAAGATCTGGGTTTGTCCTGTTTCCATAAATAGGTCCGTTTTCTCACTAAGAGGGAAATTTGTGGCAGGCTTGGAAAGAAGTTTGTCAACTTCCTTATGTTTATTTTTTTAATTTCAGAATACTATGGGGATCCAAACATTTCAGTTACATAAATTGCTTTTGCACAGTTTGCAAGTAAATGTCTGGCCAGCTTTAAACTCCCTGCCTCATGTCCCCAAATACCATAATTAAGTACGTCTTCCTGAAGCACCAATATTTATACTAGCTTCCTTAGCTTTTCAATCTGTTAGCCAGTCAACAATTACTGAGAGCACCTACCATAGTCCAAGTACTCACCTAACTTCTGAGGATAAAGTGGAGAATAAGGCACCCAGAGTCCTGTCCTCAAAGAGCTTACATTTAGCATCTGTGGGAACTTTGTTCAATTTCTTTAAGAAAGAGTGATTTGGGATTTTACTATAGAAGTCAGGCAATAAATGTCCAGATGAAAATGGATGAGGGAGATGGGAATGACTGTGGAGACAGAGTCCCTTATACAAACTTTCAATTGCTATTTTTGTTACAGCCCCCTTCTCATCCACATCCACATCATACTTGCTGATTCTGAGGCCAGTGCTCCAGGTTCTGAAGGTCATATGTGCCCTGACCTCTGCTGCTCCCTCATAACACATTCTGGGTTGTGGCTTTCTCCATGAATATTCTACCATCCACTTTCCATTTTTTATAAATGTATTAAAATCACTTACTCAGTTATGATTCCCTTCCATTTCTATTCATAATCCTAGTTTTTTTTTTTGTTTTACATACCAATGCTTTTATTTTATTTTATTTATGATGATGTAATTTTCCTCTTGAAATGTCAAATTTGGGTTGTTTTGTTTTGTTTTGTTTTTGAGACAGAGCTCAGACACCCCAGCAAGAGTGCAATAGCATCATCATAGCTCACTGCAACCTCAAAATCTTGGACTCATGAGATGCTCCAGCCTCAGCCTCCTAAATAGCTAGGACTACAGGTATGCACCACCATTCCTGGCTAATTTTTTCTATTTTTAATAAAGACGAGGTCCAGCTCTTGTTCAGGCAGCTCATAATCTTCTAAGCTCAAGGGATCCTCTCACCTTAGTCTCCCAGAGTACTAGGATTATAGGTGTGAGCCACCATGCCTGGCCACAAACTGTTTTTATAACATTGTTTCCACCATGAAAACATTTTAAATGGACAAACGCCAAAGAAACTCCGCTGATTGCTAGCAGACTTCTTTAGTCAGGTGCATAATTCTTTAGGAATTGCTTACCTTGGTCAAAGCAGGTTGTCCAGCACTGTCCTTCACAGCCATTCTCTGAGGAAGTTGTACCTGATCTCAGTGTTTTAGTTGGCTCTACTGAGAAGTAAAGATAATATTAGGCCTTACATAAATGCATAAATTGAAATCTTGCAGTATTTTCTCCAGGGAGACAATCTGACTCTCTTAGGCCTATAGCTGTGTAGTGTTTCAGTGTCTGTTCTTAATTTGTTACTGGATGCAGAAGCCAGAAAAGTAGTCTACAAAATGGAGTCTGAGAAGCTGACCTAGTCTGCTCGGCCTTCCCCACACACCTTCCGTGACTGATAGTTAAGGTTTCTCCATGATTGTGAGGATGTTTGTCTCAGGAGATGCTGAGGAAGTCGTCACACATGGAAAATAAGTGTTGTGGTATTGGTAAAGGTTACTTTGACAATAAGATGTTTTCTCTGATAGTCTCTTAGATATTTTGTTAAAGTGGAAATTACCTTTCTGTTGTTTAAACATTTTGCATTGTTAGAATGGAGACTACTTTGATATTACTTCCTACCAAATTAAGTTAAAATTTTCTAGGTTTGTTTCTTCGTATTTCATTATAAAAAATTCTTAGAATTGTAACTGAGGCAGAATAGAATTGAGAGGCTACTCTCACTGTTCTCCAGAATTGCTAATCTTCTGATAATAAAGCTTGTTGGACCTAAAACCCTGTCTCTGCATTTGGCTGACAGTGACAGGTGGCCAGACCCTCTTGGTCTGGTTACTATGCTGTGGACCGAATTATGCCCCTGACGAATTCACATGGTAAAGTCCTAACTCCCCATGTCACTGTTTCATAGTCAGAGCCTCGAGAAAGGCAATTAAAATCAAATGAGGCCATTGGGTAGATCCCTGATCCCATAGAACTAGGGATCTAGGTGCTAGATCTAGGTTTTAGGTCTAGGCTAAAGTAGAAAAGTACCAATTAACTCCTGACAAATTCCTGGGCTGCAAGCCCTCATCAAAATGAAGGAAGTCTTGTTCACTCCTAAGATAGATGGAAAGTACTCACTAATTTCTTGCTTTTTCTCACTAACTCCTGGGCCTAGGAAATGAACTGACTATCCCCAGACTGACCTTTAAACAATGCCAGGTGGAGAGAATACTGAGACAAAGACGTATGGAAGAAAAGTACTAGAACTAAAATATATGAGAAAATATTAAAACAAAGATGTATGACGTATAGCTAACTAACTGCAAAATTTTGCTTTTGTAAAATGCTTGCTTGCTACCCCTACCCAAATGCACCTGGACAGCCTGCGTACCAACCAGGATGCAGACCAAGCCTTAAAAACCTGACTCCTTAAGCACTCAGGGCTGCTCTCAGAAACCCCATGTTGGGACACTGCAGCAGTCGCTGGCCAGCTCTCCCATAAAAGGACTCTGCTGTAAATTTGACTTGTTTAACAGTGTAGTCTTTGTGGAATTCCTGGGCACAACATTATTATTTCAAAGTATTAAGGGGGAACAAATGTTCACATTATGTAGATAGCTTTTATAATGCTTTAGTCAGAGCTATATATGTGCCTGGTACTTTATTTTAGAGGACCCCAGGAAGGACATTAAGAATATAATGGCACATTTGCTCAGTCCATTCATTGTCATCGTGAACAAGCTCCTAATGCTTTTATGAAAAATAAAAAAGATAATCAAAAGCTGAACCCCTCATTTTTGCTTGACAAAATTTCCATTATAATCATTAAAATTGGTTTCATTAAGCTATTCCTTTCCAAAAGAGCCACTCTATGGGTTTGATTTGAAACTCACATTTAAAAATTTGGTTGTAACCTTTAAAAAGTAATAGGCTCTCAAAATAGCTCTACATCAATCAATTTGTTGTCAGAGCACTGTTGTCAGAGCACTCCCTCTGCCCCCCCTTTCTGCGCCATCCCCATACACAATTGGAGGAGAGAGGACAGCACAGAGGAACCATTAGAGGGGTCTGTTTGGAAAGAGAAGAAAGGGTAGTCAGGTTTTCTCTTTGATAATGGCAGAGTTGTTTGTGGCTTATTATATAGCAATAAATACTTTGTATATCTACACAGAGCACGGTCTCCTCCCTCCCCCTCCCATCCCTCTGAGTACTAGCACTAATTAGAAGCTCTTGAGTGAGCCCTGAAGAAGCAGAAGTGCCTGTGAAGGGTCAGGAAGCTGCCCTGGCCTCACATAGAGACAAGGCAGGATCCTACTCTGACTTTCTAAACAACTTAGGGGACCACCAGGGGTTGGGGGTATAAGGAGAAGAGGCCAGCCTGAGGATTGGAAAGGCTGATAAAGGAGAGGAAAAGAGCAGAGTGGAGTCTGACCAGGAGCCAGCTGCAATCATACAGTCTCAAGAGGCTTTTATTGCCCCTTATCCATAGGGTTGAACGTGGGAGGAGGTTGTTAGAGGGGTCATCTTCTTCTGGACAGGAGCTGATTTTTGCACTAAGGACAAATCTAGGAGTTACTCCCTTAATTGGGGCTGAAGAAAACTTACTGTTCTGCCCTTTCCCAGCAACAATGGCCTTGAAGCATCCCAAAGAGTTGGGAGGGGTTTCTACGTTCTTACACTTTGGATTCTTGCCTGCTTTCTCTTGCCAGCTATTTCCCAAAATGGCTGCACTCTTGTCAGGACTCTGAGGATTTCTTTCCCACAGAAACTATAGCAGGAAGCCGCATAAATTTAAAGCTGGAAGAGTTCTGTTCCCTTCCCCGTGGGCTACTCCTGTCTCACATCTTCCCATGGCAGGCCTCCTCCTCTCACCTACCAGACTGATAAATGATTCAGCAGCTATTTGAACATTCCTAGTGACAGGATTCTCATTACTTTAGGAGCAGCCTGTATCATTGTCAAACAACTCTACTTGTTAAAGTGTTCTTAATAAGGACTAGAGTCTGATTTTTAGAAAGTTTTCTCCATTAATTCTAGCCATATTATCTGGCATTACACAGAATAAGGAACTCAAGGTAATGGAAATATTATGGGCTCAGAGACATACATACTTGGGACATTTCAATTCTGAATCCTTGCTCTGCTGTTTACTACATACATGTCTGTAGGCAAGTTGCTTAATTCTAAAAGCCTTAGCTTCCTTATTTGCTAAAAGAAAATAATAACTACCTAAAAGGGTTAGGAGTAAGATAGCCCATGCAAAGTTCCTGGCATGTCATCAATATTCAGTGAACAGTAATTCCTTTCTCTTCCACACCCATGAAAATGTTCCAAATATTTGAAGACAGTTATTATGTCTTCCAGAAGTCTTTCTTTCAGTCATTTTCCTTGAACATACTCAATTCCTTCGATTCCTTCTCATGGGACTGGCCCATGAGCTCCAAGGCAGGAAGGTACAACTTACTCAACTCCAAACACCCTAGTGCCCAGCACAGCGTTTGAGAAATAGATGGTGCCCAAGGCTGCTGGTGGGAGTGCAAAACAATACCTCTATGGAAAGAAGTATGGAGTATTTTCAAAAAACCGAAAGTGGACCTTCATTTGATTCTACAATCCCATTGCTAGGTATCTATGGAGGAGGAAAAAAAATCATTTTACCACAGGGACAGTCACACCACCATGTTCATTGCAGCTCTATTCATAATTGCCAAGATGTGGAATCAATCCAAGTGCCTATAGACATAAGAAAGGATTATCAAACTGTGGTATATAGATACCATGGAATACTATTCAGCCATAAGAAAAGAGGGGGATTTTACATCTTTTGTGTTTACCTGGATGGAATTGAAATATATTCTTTTTTGAAGAGTATCACAAGAATGGAAAAAAAGTATCCAATGTACTCAATACTAACATGAAACCAATATATAAACAACTACATGCCCACACGAAAGAAAAACACAAGTATAGTCTAAAAGGGGGGAGAGGAGATGCTGGACAGGTAAGGGGACAGGAGAGAGGGGGACTGACAGAATCTCACCTGATGTGCACAATGTGAGGGTGGTCAGCACACCCCTTAGGTGAAGGGCTTAGCTACCCCTTGAACTTTACCTTAGAAATGAAAACAATGTAACCTAAACGTGTATACCCTCATATCAATCTGAAATTTAAAAAAAAGTAGTTGGGGCTAAAGGGATATTAACTAATTAAAACTTAGGTGACCTTCACATGCTAATCCCAATTCTTAAAGTCTTCTTTAAGAGAAGGCTGAGAAATTGTTTATATGTATCAACTATCAGTATACATGTACTCCCCAACATTCAGTTTTATTCTCCATGATTATCAGGAAATTCAGAACTAGGTTTCTGCTCAACAACAATGCTTGCTTACTTTTCTCATATAATCAGCCCCCTCCCACCCCTTCATTAACTTGACTTTTGTCTTTTACACTTGTTTTTACCAATCTTTTGTCTATTTCTTCCATCCTTTGAAAATGAGACAAAGATGTTTTAAGACATACTCTATTCTTGGGCAGCGCCTTGGCTCAAAGTAGTAAGGTGCTGGCCCCATATACCAGACGTGGTGGGTTCAAACCCAGCCCCAGCCAGAAAACTGCAAAGAAAAAAGACATATTCTATTCTCCTTTTAAGAGAAATAAATCTCAGAAAACAACTAAATGTAAGTCTCCTGTTAATGAAATATTCTCCACCGAGAAGGACCCAGATGTAAGAGGTAATAAAAATGTTTGCTAGGTCAGCATCTCAGAGTTGCTCTGTCCCCAGCATGACGGTATCCACGTCTCCCTTTCCCCTGTACAGAGCAAGCATAGTACTATGGATGCTCATTTCTAAGCTCCTTGAATTATAAAAATGACTTTTAAAAGCAGATGTCAATCATGTTTTTAAAATAGCATGTCTAGGTAAGCAAGGTTCTGCATACCCAACAAGAGGTTTGGTTTTCTCTTGTTTTTTTTGCTTACTTTGCCTCTGGGCAAGGACAGCAGAGCATTGAAACAACCAAATCCACTGGTAGCTCCACTTTTGTCACATGGCTAAGTGGGGTCCTTATTTTTAAACATGTGATTGACACCTACCTCTCAGCGCTGGGTCAAATACAGGCTATCCTGCTGGCAGACAGAGGAATGGGATGACTTCTACACCCTATGATTTGTCAAACAGAAATGTAATTGTGTCCTTAGGTTAAAAAAGGGAGAGAGGAGCCCAATATCACCCTACAGATCCCTCAAAACTATAACCTGCAGAAGTCAGTATGTGTAACAAGAAACCCCATCCCCTTCCTTTGCATGTGTCTGAAGCCAAGACTTAGCAGAAACTGCCTAAAGGAAGAAATAAACACAAGACAGCTGCCAGCGGAGGAGGAGGGGCCACTACCTTTAGTGATGAATCAGGTCTTCAGACCCAGAGGGTGTCTCCTTCTTCACTGTGCAAGTAGGGACTCAATAAAAGGTTCCATCACCCGCTGTGGGCCCACAGCCCACAGCCTCAGTTCCACTGGCTCTCACGTGTGCACTGGGTAAGTGTATGGGCTTGAGGGTAGTTAGGGTCTTGGCTGCTGCTCTGCTTGTATGTGAGATTATGAGCGAATTTAGGAGGAAACACACACTACGTTGACTCCGGTTAATAATAAGCTGAGAGTTCCAGCCACCTAAATGCATTCCTTGCTTATGGAACCTCTTTGATCAATTTCTTCTTTAAAAAAATATAACTGTTTGAATGACATAGGCAAAAATACTATCTAACAATGCACAGGACTCAGATCTATATTAAGATGAAAATGTAAAGACAGTTAAGTGATAAGTGATGACTAAGGCATTGGGGCTGCATGTGCCTTACAGTGAGTCCACACGGAACATGTCTTCTTGGTAAAAATCTGTTGCTTCCACCTGCACACATGGGTGTCGATTTTCTTGTTGTTACCTCTAGAAGTTTTACCAACTTTAAGAGTTATGCTTTCTATATTCCTCTGTATTCCTTCCTGTCCAATAAATTCTATTTTAATCACTGAAAAAAAAAAAGAGTTGCACTTTCCTAGCAGAGGGGGCTGGATGGAGCTGAGAGGAGAGCAGGTGGGCACTCTCAGACGGGGTTTGAAGAACTGATCCCCTCAGCCCCGTTGCCTTCATTCATGCATTTCAAAATGTCGACTTGAGTTCTTCTCTCACCCTCCTTTTGCAATAAAACTGTCTCTGAACACATGAGAGTTACTATTTACTGCAGGGTGGGGCAGAATGTCTCTTCTAATACTACCTGTGCTAGACCTGATCTCAATACAGTGCCTGGTGCAAAACTAAATCACCCCTGGAGATCATATATAATATTTTGAGATGCAGAATAGAGCAGAGGTATGGGAACAGATCTGAGAGAGGAATAAAAAGGATGATTTTGGTTTCTCCTTCCTAAAGGATGCATTGAGGAAACAAGCCTTGTTTATTCTTTCTCACAGTCTCTCCTATGTTTATAAAGATGCCTCGGCTCCTGAGACATGTCGTCTGTGTAATCGAGACATTCCACAAGTATGCTGGTGAGGAAGGACAGTGACAGGGCAACACTGGCCTGCACAGAGCTGAGGCAGCTCCTTCAGGGCGAGTTTGGGGACTTTCTCCAGGTGAGGCCTCACAGGGCTGTGGAAATTCCTCCCCACTTGCCCTGTGGACACCTTGCCTCTCTACATGGGCTGCTGGCTCTCAGAACTCAATGACTTTTCAACAAATTTTTTTTAGCCTCTATTCCCTGCTCCATGCACTGGGTAGCAAATCTTACATAGAAAATGGAGTTTTCCTTTTTTTTTTTTTTAATTGTTTCAGATTAATTGAGAGTACAAAGAATTAGGTTACAATATTTGCTTTTGTTAGGTAAGGTTGTCCCACCCCTAAGAAATGTACCATACACGCTAACATTGTGGCCATTCCTCTTCCCTCCTCCCCTCCTCCCACTTCCTCATTCCCCAAGCCTCCACCTTAAACTGATTTGAGTTTTTCTCTTTTGTGGGCATGCATTAGATCATCTACTGGCTTCATATTACCAATGAGTACATTGGACTCTTGCTTCTCCATTCTTGTCATACTTTACTAAGAAGAATGTGTTCCAACTCTAGCCAGGTTAACACAAAAGTTGTAAAATCTCCATCTTGTTTTAATGGCTGAATGGTATTCCATGATGTACATACACCACAGTTCCTTAATACATCCCTGGGCTTGTGGGCATTTAGGCTGTTTCCACATTTTGGCAATCGTAAATTGAGCTGCAATAAACAGTCTAGTGCAAGTATCCTTATGGTAAAAAGATTTTTTTTTCTTCTGGGTAGAAAATGGAGTTTTCATCCCTGGCACTATTGCCCCCACAAAAGTAGACTTTTGAGAGGAGTCACAAACCATTATGCATCTAAATGCAACTTACAAGTAATATAAATACCCCTTCTCAGTCATAGCTCTCTGATGAAAAATGGCATACAAGCCAATGAATTCTAATTTCACGGGGAAATATAAGCAGTTTCTGAGGAATGTGGCAAAAAAATAAAAAAATAGGATTCCTGTAAGACATTCAGGTCGGGAATCTTGGCCAATTATGAACAAAGTGATTTCTCACTGTGCTTTCATGCAGCCATGTGTCTTTCATGCTGTGGAGAGAAACTTGAATCTTCTGGACATTGATGGTAATGCTGCCATCAGTTTCAATGAATTTGTTCTTGCATTCTTCAACTTGCTGAACTTCTGTTATCTTGGCAAACAATCATTACTAAATTCAGAGCTAAAACAGATATCTAAGCCAGAGAAGGAGAAGCTAGATGATGTGGCTCTTCAGGAGACCACCAGAGATGACCAGCAGAGTGGAATCTTTGCCACCTCAAGAAAAGGCAAGGCTTCCTTCAGAAACGGCATCATCATCTTATCTCAGCTCCAAAGAAAATGGAGCAGTTGGACACAATAGGGTGGACTCATCAGGAGATGCCAAGACTCATCACGTTTCAGGAGAAGCATCTGAGCACAGTGACCCTCAGAACCCACACCTGGAAGGAGATGAATAGAGCCAGGAAGTGGCCCAAGATGTAGCAGTAACAAGACAATGGAGCCCAACTTAAGACAAATAAGTCAATGGCAGTATTAGACCAAACCAGCAGTCACATAAAGGGAAAGGAACAGGATAAATAGATCCCCGGGGAGGGAGATGAACCAGCCAGGGAACAAAGTAGCACAAAGAGCACAAAGACCAGGAGAACAGGAAGGAAATTTGGGAGCCCAAAGTTCTTCACCAGAAGAAGTAATACAGAGACCACATGAAGATCATGAAGTTAGAGCAGCAAAGAGTATTAAGAAATACTCTAAAATACAAGCACCACTCCTGCAAGAAGCAGATAAGCCCAGGTCACAGTACGTTTACCTGCCAGAGCGAGCCGCTCCCAGGAAACCATCTTAGATGGGTGGACCGACCAATGCCAAGGATGCCAGGAGAACACTCCCAAACAGAGTGGGGAGCATCAGGAACTCCAGGAATCATCAAAAGAAAAAGATGGTGTAAAGGTTTCTGAGACAAAAGGTCTAACCTCAGAGGGAGCAGATCTGAATCACCCTGAAATTGAAGGAGCAGTAGCCCCAAGAGAAGAGGGAAGAGTCACTGTGGAAGGTACAGCAGAAGCAGGTTCAAACAGCAAACGTGGGGCTGCAACAGAAGAAGCACCGGGAGCAAGACAGACAACACAAGAGTTGGCTCCACGTGAGAACCAGTCTGCAGAAGACAGCACGGTCACCAAGATGCGTGACAAGCCAGTCAAGGAAGATGACTGTTACCAGAGGGAGGATCCTGAGTTGCCAGTCACACAGAATGATGAGAGGTCTTCCAAAACTCCCCACAGCCTGGCTCCAGAGAAAAGCCACCACAGTTCACACACAGGAGAAGCACCTGTACAGGGGGAGTCCCAGAGGCAAGTAGACCCACAGGGAGAGCCTGCACGAGGAGGTCACAGTAACCCAGATGCCCAGAAACAGGGAGCATCAGGCAAGAGGAGCAGAGCTCAGGTGGCAGGGGTGCTGGCAGTCAGCAGAGAGACTGTGTGGCTCAGGAGGGGGCAGGAGTCAAGGCTCAGGTACCGTAAGGCCTAGGTGCAGCTGTGCAGCCCAGTAGTCACCCCGAGGCACAGGGATCCAGAGTAGGAGGCGAAAGAGAAAGTCCCTGGAGATGGGGATCCCGGGTTCCCTGGCTGCAGACTTCACTGACCGGCTTTCCACAGTGCAGCTCCCTGAGAAGGGAGATGGCGGGAGCAAGATAAATGGCCAGAACTCGAGTATCAAAGGTGAGGAAGGGAGAGCACCCCAAGGCCCAGGACACTCTGTCTGAAAAGTCTGGATGAGGATAATTCAGCCTACCCCATAACACTCTTCAAAACAAAGGAACTTGTAACATTGGAGGGGAAGAATAAAAGTCTCCGAGAGCTGGCAGGAGAAGGTGATGACCAACAAAGTCCAGCCAAGAAAGAGTACAAAAGACAAGAAAGAACACCCCAGTTAAGCTTTGAGAGGGAAAGACCAAGATCCCTGCTCTGTGGAGAGGGGCGCAGTTCATTGCCATCCCCTGTGCCATTACCTGCAAAAGAAGGCACTGCAGCAAATAAGCGTAACCCCAGAGGAGCACCAAAATCAGGCTCAGGTGGCCCAGGCATCAGGCTCAGAGCTTTGCAATGAGCAGTCAAAGGGCCCTCTCACCGGTAAGATCTCAGATTGTCTTGTCTTTTCCAACCAGAGCCCAGCATCCCAACAGTACAGCAGGGAACATCCACCTAAAGGGGACCCTGCTGATGAACAGCAAATATCAGCTCCCCAGACCTCGAAAGATAAGCAGGGTCACCCCCAGAGAGAGAAGCCAATGCCACAAGGAGAGGCGAGAACCACAAAACAATGAATCGTTATCCTTGTCACAAGAGGAGAAGTTGCAGGGAGCTTCATGCATCCCAATATCCCCAGACCTTTCCCTCACTGCCCTCAACGTTCACATGTACACATTCAGATGCAGATTAATAATCTTTAAATTCCCTTCCTAAATTTCTACAAGAGCAAATAATAAAGCATTCAGCAGGGGGAACCACCACCAAAGAAGCATCTGAACAAATATGACGGTAAAAATGCTACTTCCAAGGGCCAAAACAGACTTCCCCATGAGACGATTTCTTTCAATTTACCTGTCATCAAAAACAGGAAAATCTCTTTCGTGTCCTTAACAAATACCAATTTTTTTCAACTGATTCACTGAGTTTTTAAATGTAGCAGTAGAAGTTATAGGGGATTCTGCAATACTGTCTTATAATCATAAAATATTAATTTATAGATACAGATTATTGTGCTTCATGACATTTCCTAGAGGTATTTCAAGTTCATCCAAAAGTTTTATCCCTCAAAATAATTTCAGATACCACCATAACTTAAAATGATTTTCTAGCATCTGATTAAAATAAATGTATGACTCTAGATACAGCTGAATCTAGGTACATATCTAGGTACAGATGAATCTATGCCATGGATTCATGCATTCATTTATTGAATAAATCATTTTCATTCATAACAAATGAATTGTTAGAAACTTTTATTAAATCCCACTCCTTACATGAACCTTTCACAGCTTCTGGATCAAATAAGCAATCAACAATTATGGGAGAGAAAATACAAGTATAAAGTATGTTTGACTCCATAAGAAGCTCTTAAAACCAGCTCCATAGTGAGTTTGCTAACCATTTACCCAGATGGCGTGCTGAGGACATTGGATTAAAAATTGATAATTAGGCTTAGTGCCTGTGGCTCAACAGGCTAAGGAGTTGGAGGTTGCTGTGAGCTGTGATGCCATGGTACTCTACCCAGGGTGACAGCTTGAGGCTCTATCTCAAAAACAAATAAATAAGGCTCAGCACCTGTGGCTCAACGGGCTAAGGTGCCAGCCACGTACACCTGAGCTGGCGGGTTCGAATCCAGCCCGGGCCTGCCAAATAACAATGACAGCTGCAACCAAAAAATGGCCGGGCGTTGTGGCGAGCACCTGTAGTCCCAGCTACTTGGGAGGCAGAGGCAGGAGACTCGCTTGAGCTCAGGAATTGGAGGTTGCTGTGAGCTGTGATGCCACGCACTCTACCCAGGGTGACAGCTTAAGGCTCTGTCTCAAAAAAAAAAAATTGATAATTAAATAACCTGATGATTAATTTCCTTCATTTTTTCCTTCATTTTTCATATTCTCTTGGAGACATTCATCAGAAACAAAACAACCTTAGTTATTTGTGGTTTTTCAAAAGGCTGTAGGTATCATGCTCTCAGAGCTAGGTAGCTACCCAAGAAAGGAATAAAACAGTTATCATACAACATTTCCTGAAGTGTAATTAATGCTTCCACCTTATGCTTCTGCATTGGTGGTTTACCCTCCCTGAAGTGCTTTTCTATTTCCCCTCTATTTCCTCGATTCTACCCACTCCCTAAAGTCCTGGGCTACATTCTGCCTCCACTAAGAAGCTCAAAAGGACACAGTGTGCACCACCCCAGATTAATATTTTAATAGGTACGAACATTAGTAATATTTATTGATTGTTCTGTAAATGATATTTTCCCAACTAGATTATAACACACTGGTGAGAAGAAATATTTTTTTTTTTTTTTGCAGTTTTTGGCTAGGGCTGGGTTCGAACCCTCCACCTCCAGTATATGGGGCTGGCGCCCTACTCCTTTGAGCTACAGGCACTGCCCAGAAGAAATAATTTTTATACTCTAATACTCCAGTGTCCTTAAGCAAGTTACTCAACTTCTCTGACCTCAGTATTCATCTGTGTAAAATGTCATTATAACTCATGGAATTAGTAAAAAAAAATAGAGCTAGTATCTGGAATATACAAAGAATGTCCATCAGCCAATGTGTAAAAGAAAATCTAATGTCTTCCCCCTTTTTTTTTTTTCTTGGCTTATTGTTGGAGAATCATCGAGAGTACAAAGAACCAAGTTACACTGATTGCATTTGTTAGGTAAAGTCCCTCTTATAATTGTGTCCCACCCCCAAGAGGTGTGTCAAATACCATGACCCTTCCACCCTCTCCCTCCTTCCCATTCTCCACTCCTTCATTCCCCCATTCCCCACCATGTACTAGCATCAATTGTTCTCATATCAGAATTGAGTACATTGGATTCTTGCTTCTCCATTCTTGTGATACTTTACTAAGGATAATGTGTTTCAACTCCATCCAGGTTAATTCTTGTGATACTTTACTAAGGAGAAATGTGTTTCAACTCCATCCAGGAGAATGTGTTTCAACTCCAATCCAGATTAAAGATGTAAAGTCTCCATCTTTTTATAGTGTCTGAATAGTATTCCATGGTATACATATACCACAGCTTGTTAAACCATTCCTGGATTGGTGGGCATTTAGGTTATTTCCACATTTTGGCAATTGTAAATTGAGTTGCAATAAACAGTCTAGTGCAGGTGTTCTTATGATAAAATGATTTCTTTCTGGGCGGCATCTGTGGCTCAGTGAGTAGGGCAACAGCCCCATATACTGAGGGTGGCAGGTTCAAATCCAGCCCCAGCTGAACTGCAACAAAAAAATAGCCAGGCGTTATGGGGGGCACCTGTAGTTCCCAGCTACTCAGGCGCTAAGACAGGAGAATAGCCTAAGCCCAGGAACTGGAGGTTGCTGTGAGCTGTGTGATGCCACAACACTTTACTGAGGGCAATAAAGTGAGACTCTCTCTCTACAGAAAAAAATGATTTTTTTTTCCTTCTGGGTAGATGCCCAGTAATGGGATTGTAGGATCAAATGGGAAGTCTAGTTTGAGTTCTTTGAGGGTTCTCCATACTTCCTTCCAAAAGGGTTGTATTAGTTTACAGTCCCACTGGCAGTGTAAAAGTATTCCCTTCTCTCCACAACCACACCAGCATCTGCAACTTTGAGACTTTGTGATGTGGGCCATTCTCACCGAGAATAGGTGATATCTTCAGGTGGTTTGCATTTGCACTTCTCTGATAATTCGTGATGATGAGCACTTTCTCATATGTTTTTTAGCCATTCATCTATCTTCTTTAGAGAAGGTTCTATTCATCTCACTTGTCCATTGATATAAGGGATTGTTGGCTCTTTTTTGTTCATTAATTTGAGTTCTCTGTAGATCCCAGTTATCAAGTTTTTGTCTGATTCAAAATATGCAAATATCTTTTCCCATTCTGATGATTGTCTCTTTGCATTGGTAGTTGTCTCCTTAGCTATACAGAAACATTTCATTTTAATTAAGTCCCATTTGTTTATTTTTGCTGTTGTTGCAACTGCCACTGGAGTCATAAAATCTTCCCTCAAGCCAATACCTTCAAGTGTTTTCCCCACACTTTCTTCAAGGACTTTTTTTTTTCATGCCTTAGATTTTGATCTTTTATCCATCTTGAAGCAATTTTAGCAAGTGGAGAAATGTTCAGGTCCCATTTCAGTCTTTTACATGTGGTTATCCAGTTCTCCCAGCACCATTTATTGAATAGAGAATCTTTTCCCCAGTGTATGTTCTTGTTTTGTTTGTTAAAAATCAGGTGGCTGTAAGATATTAGTTTGATTTCATGGTTTTCTATTTGGTTCCAAATGTCAATGTCTCTATTTTTGTGTCAATACCATGTTGTTTTTATAACTATGGCCTTTTAGTATAGTCTAAAGTCTAGTAGGCTGATGCCCCTGGCCTTGTCGTTATTACTAAGAATTCCCTGAGCTTTATGGGCTTTTTTCTGGTTCCAATCAAACCAAAGAATTTTTTCCAAATATTGAAAGTATGTTGGTATAGACATTTTTACAATGTTGATTCTCCCCAGCCATGAGCATAGTATGTTCTTCCATTTATTAATATCTTCTGCTATTTCTTTTCTTAGGGTTTCATAATTTTCTTTATAGAGGTCCTTCACTGTTGCGTGACCGGAGACGCGAGGGGCTATAGCTTTGCCTCAAGTGTAAATCCACACTGCAATGTTAAGAAGGGCAAGAAGCAGGCTACAAGCTCTTTTGTGGTATCTCGCCTATTAACTTCATTTCTCACTGCCTTATATACTTTTGCAGTCATGTGCACACTTAAATCTGTGATTCACAATATTCATTATTTGACTTTAAACTTAAGTAGTAGATATCCTGTCCCGGAAAACAGCACAATACTCTTCTACTTTTAGGTCTTAAAAAATCTACATAAAATAAGAGAGACAGAGCTGTAGGAGAACTATTTCCTCATGTACTCAACAAGTTAACCTTAAATGGGTCATTGACTTTGTTTCTCCACAGTGCTAAGATCTTTAGGCATTTGACAAAATTTAAAGACATTTTGTCAACCTCGGGACCAAGCCTCCAGGCAAGAACCTAGGAGACAATGGCTGCAAAAGCTTCAAAGTATCAGTTCCCGGATGACCAGAAAACAGTCTTTGTGTTTGCCTCAGGGTTGCCCAAATCTATTGCTTTTTCTGTGAAGGCAAAAGCCAGTTTAACCCATTAGTGGCTTACTCAAATGAGAAGTACATAAGACATACATGTGGGGATTTCTAACCCCACA
>CAUYON010051890.1:0-25554 GCA_963573935.1 Arctocebus calabarensis
ATTAGCACCTTTCACTTTGCCTATCAGAGGAGTGAAAAAGCATTCATTGAACTGATTTGGATTGAATTGTCTCTTCTGTAGAAAAATATCATGAATGGTATGTCAATCAGGTTGATAAAAATATCTCAGATTGCATGTGAAGCCCCCACACTGTACCCCATGGTTGAACTAATGTACACAGCTATGATTCAATAAAAAAAAAAAAAGAAAAAGAAAAAAATCTAAGTAGGTGGTCATTTTATGGTCAAAAACTTGATCATAGCACTTTAATTCAGAAGTAAGGAATAAAACAACCTCAGTCATTAAGTCAATTGTCCAGCCCATCTGTCTGCTTACCCTGGGCAGGCTTACTGAGTAGACTAGAATATTAAGGTCAGTTTTTTAGATGAGGTATGCTCTATACCAGTGGTGTTTGCCCTTCTTCAACTCAACTTTGTTTCTTGGACATTCTATAGACCAGGGGGTCCTCAAACTATGGCCTGCAGGCCACATGCGGCCAGCCGAGGACATTTATCCAGCCTGCTGGGTGTTTTTGCCACAGCTGCCTGTCCTGCTTAGCAGCCGACTAGTCCCAGGCCCGCATTGCGCATGTGTGGAATGTGCACCAACTCTCCAACTCTGCCCCTTCTCAGGTGTGTTTTGTCGTCCTGCTTAGCAGCCCACTCCAGGCTCAGCGTGCCATATGTGGAATGTGCCCCACCCTCTCCCACTCCCCTCCTACTCTCTGACTCCTGCCCTTCTCTCTGTCTCTCGACTCCTCCTCTCAGTCTCTGGTGCGATCAGAGGAATCACCAGCTTGCCTGTGCAGAGCCTGGTGCTACCTAAGGACTAAGGTAAGAACAAGTTTAGATTTTTTTTTTTTTAAGTTAAGAGGTCTTTTTTTTTTTTTTATTGCAGGTAGTAGGGCATTTTTGTTGTGGTTAAGGGGAGTCTTTTTTTCAGATGGGGGCACCTTTTTTGAAGTTAGAAGAGCCTTTTATTTTTGGAGTTTTTAGGAGAGCCTTTTTTAAGTTGGTTAGTTGGTTGGGGGTGGTTTCTGGGGGGGGGTGCATCACAGTGATAACGCAAATAATCAGTGCTCAGTGCTAATGCAAATGGTCAGTGCTCAGAGATGATGCAAATGGTCAGAGCTCAGAGGTAATGATAATTGTAAATGCTCAGTGTTAATGCAAATTGTTAGCATTCAATATCAATGCAAATTGTCAGTGGTCAGTGTTATCACATGGGGGTCCCAAACTGGTAATCTGCCTAGGACGCCATGGGAACTTAATCTAGCTCTGCAGATAGCCGAGGAGTAGGAAACCCAGTTTAATTGACAGTAAGTGCATTTATATACTGATTGCTATTCAGTTGTGTATGGTGTTGTATGCTGTGTGCTATGTAAGCCCCAGATCACTCTGTTGCAATCGCTGAGCAATGTGAGTTCAGCCATATAAACATATGTTTGTATGGCTGAACTTGCATTAGATTCGGAAGAAAAAAGGTGTACGTGCCTTCTTTTTTCCAGCAGTGGAATCCTATGAGAGTTCACAGATCACAGTGCGGTTCACACAGGGTAGTGTGAACTGGAAAGGTGGTGGAGGAACCGGCTCTGTAATCGTGCCTGTTCCCGCACTGCACCAGTGTGAGCTTGAGGTAAAAGTGGAGGTCCACCATACGAGCACTGGCAAGGCTGAAATGATGTGGACTGGCAAGGCTGCATTGACGCACACTGATCAGACTGCATTGATGGGCACTGATCAGACTGCATTGATGGACACTGATCAGACTGCATTGATGGACACTGATCAGACTGCATTGATGGGCACTGATCAGACTGCATTGACGGGCAGTGGTCAGACTGCATTGATGGACACTGATCAGACTGCATTGATGGACACTGATCAGATTGCATTGATGGGCACTGATCAGACTGCATTGATGGGCAGTGATCAGACTGCATTGATGGACACTGATCAGATTGCATTGATGGGCACTGATCAGACTGCATTGATGGGCACTGATCAGACTGCATTGGTGGACACTGCTCAGACTGTATTGACGGGCAGTGATCAGACTGCATTGACGGACAGTGAAGTCTGTATGTCTCTGTGTGGGCAAAGTTATTGCTGGTATATTGTTTTGGAGCACTTTATATACATATATATATATATATATGTATGTATATGTATTTTACTAATAGCAATTTGGAATCCCTAGGAAACAATGATATCAAGAAAGAGAAAAATTGACTTGGAGTGTAGGATATTCAAAGAACAGTGGATTTATGATTACTTTTTCATACAGTACAAGTACAAGTGTGTTTGATATGCCAGAAAATAGCATCTGTGTTCAAAGAATAAAATTTGCGTCAACACTATCAAACTCAAAGATAAATATGATTGTATGGTCGGAGAAGTGAGAAAAGATAAAATATTAAAACTAAAATATACATTGACAACTCAGCAAAATACTTTTGTGAAGCAGAAACAGCTAAAAACTTCATCACTGCGAGCAAGTTTTCAAGTTTCCAAGCTGATAGCGTGCACTGGCAGACCATTCGTGGAGGGAGACTTTGTTAAAGAATGCCTTCTTTCTGTTGCCAAAGAGATGTGTCCAGAGAAGGCCAATTTATTTAGTACAGTGAGTCTTTCAGGACCCTCAATTACATGAAGAATTGAAGAAATGGGAGACAATTTGCATCAGCATTTGCAAAACTCTGCAAAAAAACTTTCCATTTTTCCTTGGCACTCGACGAAAGTAATGATGTTTGTGATTCTGCACAACTTCTAATTTTTATTCGTGGGACGAATGACTATTTCAAAGGCATAGAAGAGCTTGCTGCACTGCAAAGCATCAAAGGAACAACTACAGAGAGGATATCTATGAAAAGGTTTGCCAAACTGTGAATAGTTTGGAGCTGGACTGGGCAAAACTAGCCAGTGTGACAACTGATGGTGCTCCTAGCATGGTGAGGTCTAAGAGAGAAGTAATTACTCGCATTAACCAAGAGATGGACAAACATAACCATTCTCATCCAATAGCCATACACTGCCTCATCCACCAACAAGCACTGTGTAGTAAATCACTAAAGTGGGACTCTGTTATGAAAACTGTGGTATCTTGTGTTAACTTCATTAGAGCTAATGCACCAAACCACAGACAACTTCAGGAATTTCTGTCTGAGCTAAATGTTGCCTGTGAAGATGTTCCGTACCACACAGAAGTCCGTTGGCTGAGTCGAGGGAGAGTTTTGAAACATTTTCTATGACTTACGTCCACAGATTACAGCTTTTCTGCTTTCAAAAAACAAAGAAGGACCAGAGCTCAATGATGCAGAATGGAAATGGCACCTTGCCTTTCTGACAGATGTAACAGAGCTACTGGACAGTTTCAATGTGCAACTTCAAGGACAGGGGAAGCTCATCTGTGACATGCAATCACATGTGAAAGAATTTGAAGTAAAATTAGGCCTCCTCATCAAACAAGTGAAGGAGGAAAATTCCTGCCATCTCCCCACAACTCAAAATAAGTTAGCAGAAAATCCATTGGTTACATTCCCCCCAAAAAGACATGTGTGGATTCACTGGAAAAGTTGCAAAAGGAGTTCCAATTTAGATGTAAAGAGCTTCATCTCCAACAGCAGGGCATACAGCTTTTCCTTAACCCATTTTCTATTGACATTGAAAATGTAGATACGATTTACCAAATGGAACTGGCTGAACTGCAGAATTGTGACTCTCTGAAAGACGCATTCAAGTCAAGCAGCCTTCCTAATTTCTATGCATCTCTCCCCTCTGAGACATATCCTAATCTCTGGAACCATGCGCTCAAAATGGCAACCATCTTTGGCAGCACTTATGTCTGTGAACAGACTTTTTCCAGAATGAAGCATCTTAAATCTCCAACCAGATCTAGACTAACTGACGCACACTTGCATCACTTGTTACGACTAGCAGTGACAAATATGGAACCGGACATTCACCATCTCATTAGCCAAAAGCAGGCCCGTATTTCCCATTGAAATACTGGTAAGTTTGTTGATTTAACTTTACTTGTTTTTCATTTTAAATATTGTATCTGTTCCCGTTTTGTTTTTTCGCTTCAAAATAAGATATGTGCAGTGTGTATAGGAATTTGTTCATCGTTTTTTGTTTTTAAACTATAGTCCAGCCTTCCAAGGGTCTGAGGGACAGTGAACTGGCGCCCTGTTTAAAAGTTTTGAGGACCCCTGCTATAGACAACTTATTTTCTGAACTCACTTCATTATTTCAGGCAGTTGGATTACAGCAGAAATGATTACGCGATCGCTGTCATTATTCATATTCCCATTTAGAGGCACAATTTATTTATGAAAAGGTTTTGAATATTTCCCAAGCAATAAGCTATTTTTAAGCAAAAATCTTCTTCCACCTGCATTTTCAAAACATCTCAACCCTTACACTTCTCAAAAGACAGTATTTTCCAGACAATGCCATTGATTTGGGGGATCTCAAAGTTTAAACCATGGTATTACAGATGCAGAGAACATACTGACTAAAATAAATTATCATAATTTTATAAGTATGATAACAGGTAGCGTGTGTTAGATTCATTCACTTAGTAAAACCCCTTAGTCCTGAAAGAGAATATGGAGGTGAAGGTGCACAGAAAACTTTAGATTTTGCAAAATAATAATGAAAATTAACCAGGGTATTTGAAAAATTAAAAAATTGTTTTCAGAGTGTAATCTATTAGACTTTTAATGTATGTGAACAGTCAAGAGGAAAAATACATAAACTTAACATGTATGCTCAGTTTCCATTTGAAAAAGTCTGTTAAAATATCTGCTAACAACTAAAAGACACAATAAGTCTTGTTCAAGGCAGATTGATGGTTATTGTATTTTTTTGTGTGTCTGTTTGCTTGTATCAGTTAACCTTGGCAAAAAGAACCCTTAGCTATTTGGTGAATCCTATAAAACTATATATTTTTTCTTCCTTTCCCTCAAAGCCTTGTCTTAGACCTTGTCGCTTTTTGCATTTAACACAGCTATATTAAAATGTGAGTGAAATTTTGGAATGTTGGATTTTTATTATATATTGCACATTCATTTTTAACCTCGCTGTGCAATTAATAAATGTACTCCTTTGTCCATTTATAAAAAATAATTACTAATTTGAAGAATTTGCTCTTTTGGTTTAACATTACTCTGGTTTTATTTTTTTAATATAAAAACATATTTTGTCTAGCATACCTTAATAAAAATAGTGTCACTGATTTCCATTTGCAATTTGCACAACCATATAACATTACATACAAACTACATAGTGACATAAAGGCATTAGGCAGCTTTATAAAGTCTATGATGTATAGTTCATTATGCTTATATATGAAAAATGCATATAAGTAATGCAAGTACAGTACACTATATGCATGTATACAGATGTATGACCTTTACAATTGTATGCCTAGATCATTTAAAAATATTTTAACAATTTCCAGGTAATTTTATATAAGAAATTCTATCATGTTAAGGACTAGACCTTGTTGCCTTTCGTTATATGTAAGTGGCCTGTAATACTTAATAAATCTTAAGCACTTTCTTTATACTAATATGGTGATTAGTTCCTTTCAAAACCTTAACTTATCAATTTGTTTTAGTAACATTAATTTCTCTTGTCTAGTCTAAGGTCAGTAGACCAGTCAGAGATCAGTCAGAGATCATTCCACGCCTGACATTGCCAATCATGCCTGTAAGCTCAGTCACCTGGGATGCAAGAAAATTCTTAAGCCTAGAATTTTGAGACCAGCCTGGGCAATATAGTGAGACCCCAATATCTTTAAAAAAAAATTAGCTGGTCATGGTGGCAGGTACCCGTAGTGGTAGCTACCTGGAGGTCAAGGTTAAAGATCACTTGAGCTCAGGAGTTGGAGGCTGCAATGAGCTATGATTCTGCCACCTCAATCCAGCCTGGATGACAGAGCAAGATCCTATCTCTAAAACCAATAAAATTTTTAAAATATGCTGGTGATATCTGCACATGAACCTTTATGCAGGTTTGAAGTGCCTTTGGGCAATGGCCATACATGTGTATGCTGTTGTAACTGAGGCCACCCATAAAAGATATGGACCCCTACTTTGAGTACAAATCGGAAGTGATTTTATTTACTCCTGCGCAGGTGGTCATTTATTACATCTGTACAGACGGACCACTGCCCCAAAGGGCAAACAGCTGAATCAGGTGGTTACATCTGCTCAGATGGACTGCTGCCCCCACAAGGCAAATGGCCCCAGACAAAGAAACAGGTAGCGTTTTATACCCTTTTCGTTGCCATGCAAGCAAGCAAGAACAAAAGCAAGACTTGGCTATTAGCTGGGGGCAGGGTTACAGTCAGGGGGCTACAATGTGGCTACTATGTGGCATACATGGTAATGGTTGGCACAGAAACAGAATTGGAAATACAGTAACCTGGGAACTTTGTACACGTAATGTTTTCTCCATTGTTTGCTCATTGCTAGGCGGGTTAGGGTAAGTTTCTCATCATTGTGTTTAGACATTGCAAGGCAGTCAGGGAACTCGGAAAACTTCCTTGTCAGAAATCTGTTCTTTAGAATTAAACTAAAAAGGGGAGTTTGAAACAGACGGGGACTCAGGCTGAAACAGAGGCCTTTTTAGGGGTCTTCTTCCCAGGTCAGTTACTACAATACCTCCCCACTTTCTATAGTATGGAATAATCTTTTTTTTTCTATTGTCTATTTTTTGAAAATATGATTAAAAATGTTATTAATGCATTTGGCAGGAAGGCTGGAATGTAGTTAATCGTAAATAACCCTTACCAGTCTCATCATTATCATTATAGTAGATTGTATAATTGGCCTCAATTCTTTTTATCTTCTTTTCTAGGAAAAGGATAAAACACCTTTTCTCATTGACGTGACACACAGTGTCTTCTTGTCAGAGGAGGATACAGCCCCCGAAGATAACAGATGTGGCCCAGTCGGTAGAACGTGCTCTCATGGCATATGTACCTTGTCTGAATGAAAATTTTTGGTTTTGTCCATTTAGGGAGAGTTATTTTTATGTATATTTGATGTCAAACTACTAAAGGGGTGCAAAAGCTTTTGCTACAGTGCTTGAGTCGGCATTACGAAGAACCCATCACTCAAATACTGTTGATTGTATCTGTTTGGTGGGTTCCCCCTTCCTCTTTCCCACTCCCCCTTCTCCCTGCTTGATTTCCAATAACCTTCACTTCCCTCTATGCCCTTGTGTGTCCATTGGTTAGTTCCAATTCATTAGAAAGTATACTTCCTGTTATTTTTATTCATTCTTGAGGTACTTTGTTTAGGAGATAATGATCTTCAGTTCCTTCCAAATTGCTGCAAAGGGCATTAATTCATCCTTTCTATGGATGAGAAGCATTCCATGGTATTAGTGAGCCACATTTTGTTAATCCACTCCTGAATTGATGGACACTTGGGTTGATTCCACATTTTTGTAATTTTAAATTCTGCTGCAATCAACACTTGAATGAAGGTGTCTTTTTGATAAAATTCTCTACTTTCCTTAGGTAGATACCTAGAGGTGGGATTACTGGATGAAATGGTAGGTCTACTTATAGTTTTTAAAATCTTCATACTATTTTCTAGTCATTATGATGGAAAATATGATTCTTAAAAGAAATTTTATGTTTTCTTTCCCAGGAAATATATTGTTGCAGTAACTTTAGATTTCCTACATTGTTGTTTTTGTTAAAGGCTAGGGAAGTTACAAAAATAGCCTTTAACTCTCAATAGAACACAGGGGAATAGCACTGTAAGTTACTACCTTATGAATTAGATTAGAGTTCTTCGATGTTATCAATAAGAAATTTTTGTGTATCAACAGGAGAAACATGAGTATAAAATATTTATTCATGAAATCTTTATTTGTTTTTAAAGTCCTGTTTTATGAAATAATTAATTTGTGAAAACAATTATTTTGCTGAATGCATGGAGAATCAACCCTCACAATTACTCAACAGAAAATATCACTTGTGTTTGTGTGATGAAATTTCCTCTTCTGTTTAAGACAGATGTTTTTACTAGTAGAGTCTGTGTACTAGAAAAGAAAATAACCTTATTATTAGCATATTCTTACTTAAGGAAAGCTAATCTTTGCCTAATTGTTCTCATTGCCCTAATCCTGGTTAGACTGGAGTCAAATGGGTATGGGTCCTATATGATAAGTAAATATAGAGATTCTCATATAGGACATTTTAAAATAAAGCAAGCTATGTCATATGTATTAAAAGATCATTTATAACACATGAATATGTACAATTATTATTTGTCAATTAAAAAAAATTAGAGACCCAGCAAGGTGGCTCACTTCTATAATCCTAGCACTCTGAGTGGCCGAGGCAGGTGGATTGCTTGAGCTCACAAGATCGAGATCACCCTGAGCAAGAATGAGACCTTGTCTCTATAAAAGAAAAAACACTAGCCAGGTATTGTGGCAGGTGCCTGTAGTCTCCGGTACTCCAGGAGGCTAAGACAGGAGGATTGCTTGAATCCAATAGCTTAAGGCTGATTTGAGCAAAGATGCCAGAACACTCTACCCAGGGTGACAGAGTGAGACTCTTAATTAAAAAGCACACACAGACACAAAACAAGAATATTGTGGGTTTTTAAAAAGAAACATAAATAAATAACATTCAATGAAACTTAAATCTATCTACTGTTAATTCATTCAGTTTTAATTTATGACTTTTTCTAACAATTCATTCATTAAAAAGGAAAACTTTTCTGTTTGCTGGCCATTTGTCCATCATTTTCAGAGAAATTTCTGTTCAAGTTTCTTGCCCACTTATAGAGGGGGTTGTTTGCTCTTTTCTTGTTGTTTAATTTAATTTCTCTGTATATTCTAGTTATCAGGCCTTCGTCAAATTCATAACATGCAAAAATCCAAAGGCTGTCTGTTTACTTTGTTTGTCATACCCTTAGTTGTACAAAAGTTTTTTAGCTTGATCAAATCCCAGTTATTTATTTTGGGGGTAGCTGCAATTGCCTGGGGGAGGGGAGGAGTCTTTCTCATAAAGATTTTTCCCAGGCCAGTATCTTCAAGCATATTTCCCACACTCTCTTATAGAATTCTTATTGTTTCATGTCTTCAATTTAAATCTTTTGGGCAGCGCCTGTGGCTCAGTGAGTAGGGCAGCGGCGGCATATGCTGGAGGTGGTGGTTTCAAACCCAGCCCCGGCCAAAAAAAAAAAAAAAAGTTTAAATCTTTTATCCAGCAAGAATCAATTTTTGTCAATGGTGAGAGGTGTGGGTCCAGTTTCAGTCTTCTACATGTGTCTAACCAGGTCTCCCAGCACTACTTGTTAAATAAGGATTCTTTTCTCCAGTGCACGCTTTTTGTTAGGTTTATCAAATTTCAAATGACAATAAGTGGCTGGGTTCATCTCTAGATTCTCTATTCTCTTCTTTAGAGCTCTATTTTTGTGCCAGTACCATGCAAGTTTGATTTGTACACTCATATTAATTTGAAATTTTAAAAAAGCAGAAAACTTCTGTCAGCATAAACAGACATGTATCTTTCACTTCTCTATTTTCATTATGTGTTATATTTTTAGAAATTCAAGTGAATTTTTAATTTTACTAGAGTGTTTCAGTTATCAAGAGTATCAAAGTGGGCAACTTTGCTCAGTTTAACATGTTGTCTGGGCACAGAAGCGTTTCCCACCCTGGTCAGTATGCAGATTATAGAAATGATTAGAAAGCACAATGTAGGTTTGGAATTCTATCAAAATCTGAATAAACTCTTATTGTTTTTGGAAAACCCTAATATTAATGTAGAAAAAGATCTAAACAAGATCTGAATCTGGGGATTGCTGATGGAGTAACTAAATTTCAGGCCAAGAATCTGACTGATGACTTTTTGTTTGTTTTTGATAGAGACAGACTCTCACTCTCGATAGAGTACCGTGGCGTCACAAGGCTCACAGCAACCTCCAGTTCTTGGGCTTAGGCAGTTCTCCTGCCTCAGCCTCCAGAGTAGCTAGGACTACAGGCGCCTGCCAAAATACACTGCTATTTTCTTGTAGCAGTTTGGCCCGGACCGGGTTTGAGCCCATCACCCTCAATATTTAGGGCTGGCACCCTACTCACTGAGCCACAGGAGTCGCCCTGGCTTGTGACTTAATTGGCTGTTGCTAGTATGAGAGGAGAGCACAGGCTTTGAGCATTTGACCCCAGATTCATCAGCTCATTCTAAATTTTCACACTTAAGGATTTGTCCTTTTGAATTATTTATGCTTCCTTTTATATTTCCTTACTTGGAGTTTCTGGACCAGAAATTTTTTTATTTTCAAATTATTCGGAATTTTAAAATGCTTTTATAACATTTTAAAGTGTTTAAGTCAAAGAAATATTTGGTAATTGTAGCTACTTTGGTACTTTGGAAAATATAATAGAAGACAATCAACTAACAATGCAGAAGTAGAAAAAATTAAGTTAGATATTATAGGCTTTTCATATTAACTTATTAGTCTTTCTATCATCTATCTCATCCAGATATCTATTTTTAATTAAAACTGTCATAACACATGTAAGTTTCTATATACCATGTATTTTTATGTGTATGCATTTATTTTAATAACTGAAAAGTAATCTATCTTAATGTTATAATGTTATTAGCAAACAAATTAAATATGTAGAAGTATGTTTGTGAATAATCATGATTAATTCTCAAGGAAAAATTCATAGAACTGCAATTGCAGTCTCAAAAAATATACCAAAAAAATATCTGATAACTACTGCCAAATTTCCCTAAAAACATCATACCAATTGACGATAGTTATTTTTGTGGTATATTTAATCATTTAATTGATTTTTACTACTTCATGTATTTATTACTTTGGGGATGAAAAATATGGTCCATAAATCTGTCTTCTTTGGAAAATAACAAGCTCCTCTCTGCGCCATCTTGGATCACTTTATAAGACCTGAGCTGGTCGACGAGAGATGGATTGACAAATGTCAGAGTAGCTGGTTAAGACAACAAACCAAAATGAAAGTAGCAGTTAAGCCCTTAATTATTTCACAAAATGGTATAAGCAAGAAGTGAAACTATAGAAACACTGACTTCCACTGATTCCTGCACTGCTCCATTTTTCTTCATAGTCATCAAGCATCAGATTGATTAGCATTGATCTGGGAAAGTTTGATTGTTGAGAAAGCTCTAAACAAAATGCTGTTTTAGACTTGAGACCAAAAGAAGAGAAAATTGGAAGGGCTAGGAAAGCAGAAGCATCAAGTTAGAGGAAATAAAACTGGTTTTTAAGTTTCTTGAACTTCTTGGTAAGTAGGTTTCAGGAGAGGTATTTCAGAAGAGTTTCTACCAAAGGTAGGAAGTGCTGAGGCTTCAGACTGGCTAAAAGTTCTGCTATGCATAAGAGCATGCTCAGGTGGGGAGTATGTGTAATTGACTGCATTGACCTTCAGAAACTTCAGGGGATTGGTTGTGCACCAGAATATTTGTAAGCAGGACAGCTTTTCTCCCAGGAGGCATGCCAAGTAAATAAAGCCTTTGCAATTGCCAATGGTCAAGCCTGAAAGATTACACATAATTTTAGTCAGGATCTGGCCTTGTCAACAAAAGGTGTTAAATCAAGATAAACACTAATGCTTCATATGATACATAAACATGTATGTCGAGCCATACAAACATTAATTATGATTTCATAAAATATAGCCTAAATTTGTTGCTGGGTACTTATAACAGCCTACTTTGTCCCAGTCAAATTGTACAAATTGGAGTCTGTTAGCCTTCTCTCCTGTTATATTCCTTCTTTGACTTTCAATCTAACCTGGCTATTTTTATGGTGATATTCAAGTCTTAAAAACTTTGTGGGTTTCTCTTTTGTGTCTCATATACTTACTCCATTAGACAAGAGGCTCATTCATCCTCATATCCTCTTGAAAATACTCCCATCTCTATTTTTGCCTCCTGTCCATATAGCTAAAAACAATGGACTCTTGTTTTTCTAGATGCCTCTTAGTTTGGCTGAGGACTTTGTGAATCATGCTCTTAATCTTTGGTGAGTAAATACTCTGAACTTTTGATCTCTCTCAACTTTCAGGGAGGGATGTAAAGTCACACACTTTGCTTTTACTCAGAGCACACTTTTTTGATGAGAAATCTTATAAATCAATAACTTTCTCATTTGGACAGACTGTCAATCATCCAGAGAAGTGAGTTTCAATTTTTCTTTTATGGTTGTTCCTCCTATGTGTTTTCATTTTACTATATATGATTTCCAAGTAAAGTGCTGAAAAGGAGGCTTTATTTTTATTATAAATCACTATTTATTAACTGTGTATGTGTTAGATATTGTTGCACAAAATATTTCATATCGTATTTGATTTGTTCTTCACCATGCTCTATATACTACATACATATCTGTATTTTTTATAAAGACAACCTGATTATCAGTAAAACAAATTGGCTTCCCTAAAATCCCACGTATGTCAATGGTATAAGATTTAAACTCAACATTGTCCAACTTTACATACCTAATCCCTATACTGTTATGATTCCCTAATGTTGGCGTATGTTTTCCTTCTTCTTCTTCTTCTTTTTCTGTTTTTTAGAGACAGAGTCTCACTTTGTCACCCTCGGTAGAGTGCTGTGGCATCACAGCTCACAGCAACCTCTAACTCTTGGGCTTAGGTGATTCTCCTGCCTCAGCCTCCTGAGTAGCTGGGACTACAGGTGCCCACCATAACCCCTGGCTATTTTTTATTACAGTTTGGCCAGGGCCAGGTTTTAACCCACCACCCTTGGTATATGGGACCGGCATCCTACTCACTGAGCCACAGGCTCTGCCCTTTTTTTTTTTGAATGCTGTTTCAGTGAAAAAAAATTGATTAAGTATATCATGGACTTTCAATCAGAGATCATGTTTAACTTGAAGAAAATTTGCTGATGTAAACTTCTGAGATTCTATGTTGTTATTTATTGAGCTGATCTGTCACAAAGCTGAGTAATGGTTATTCTGTTGTGTTTTCTAATAATAAATTCATACAAACATACTATTATTGTACTTAGGAAATGCATAGTAAATTGGAATGTATAAATGTGCATGTGAAAATCCATTCAATTTATGTATTTATATTATGGACAAGTACCCTGTGTCATCTAAAAAGAAAGGTATACAAATACACTCATGCAAATAGTAAAGCTGGGAACATTTGTAAAATGTGATATAGCAATAGGATTCTCAAAACTAAATATTTTACTCTGTATTTAATAAGTAAGATTTGATTGCTAATCTTTTTGCTAGACAGATTTGATGACAATATGAATTTTAAAAAACTGTAATTGCCTTTACAAAACTAGTACTTAATCACAATTTTTATTGATTAAGCCAAATATATATAAAAATTCAAAATACCAGTTATGTATATAAAAACCAAATTATATCCCATTTTTGGACTCCAGAGTGAAAGAATAAAAACAAATCACTACTTATCAGTAAGTGAAATAATATGTAAAATAAAAAATAAAAATAAAACCAAAACAGAGCCACTCATGAACATGAAAAAAATATAAACTAAGAAAATTCTGTAGTGTGGCATATCAATGTGAAGAAAGCTTTACATAGTTAAGAGTTGTGAATGATAGAAACAGAATAAATGAGGTGAAGCTGGTGTAAAAATTATACATAGAACTATATCAAAATATTTTTAGTAACTATAAATCATTTTGAAATTCAAGTATTCAAGTATTTCATGAATTTTTATTTTAATGTAACTTACCCTGGAATTAGCAGTTCAGGTGTTGAGCTTTGTGAAAGTAAAAGTTATCCATAGGCAATGGAAGAGCTTACAAAATACATGATTAGGTTCAAACTATCATTAGAATTGAGCAGCACTATCCACCTGCTCAGAAATTTTTTCTTTTTTTTTAAATTTTTACTTATACATGTGTTAATTAGGTTTCCACTTTTTGCCTTCACAGAATTTAAAAGGCTTAAAATTTAATAACAATAACAATGTTTAAGATAAGGGCTAGAGACAAAACCCAGTGTTTATAAAGAATGAACGAAGATAAATACATTCAGAAAACATGATTACTACATCGAAATATTAAGCAATATTAGTAGTAATACTGCCAAAAAAGTAACGTTCACATTGTCAAATAAGACATTATAGAGTGCTTTGATCTGAGGCTTAATATGAATTCATCAGATAACTTCTTATTTTATTCCACAGTCTAAAAAAAATAGACAACTAATATTGTATGAACAAAAGTAACAGAGAGTTTCAAAAAACATATCATGCATTTTCTTATAGACAATAGAAAAAGAAGAAATATTTCAAAATAATTCTACTTGATCTGGATACACCTAATATTGAAATTGGAGAAAATATATTGTTATAAAGGGAAATTACAAACATATTTCACTTATAAGTGAGGATGCAATATCATAAAGAACATATTAACAAGTTGAATTAAAATTAATGTTTAAGTAATGTATTTGGGTCAAAATTGAATCCAATTTATGTGAGAATTAGTCACTATTTTCTTTCCTTTTTTTTTCTTTAAAGTTGTTTTGATCAAAGTATCTAGATACATGACTGCATACACTGAACTAGAAATTCTGCCTAAAACAAATATTCATTAGTGTTAAAACCATGTCATATTATGTCACACCACATAAAATTTCCTCAAAGTAGCAAATCTCCTTTATAACAAAATGGATGGCGAAAGCTGTGGCCGCCTTCCAGGTTAGTCTTTCACATTCTTACTGTCTTGGAATTACCGTTTATCTATAATACATATTACAGCATCAGAAGACCAGGTATTTGTTGGAATTGAGTTCATCTAGGTTTTTATTTACATACTACTTTGCCAACATCATTACATATTTGCTTTTTTAGGAAAGCTATTTGAAAAGTGTACGTTTTAGGGTTGCTTGTGATTAAAGAAACAGTTGTTTTTTTTTTTTCCAGAAATAGATGAATTGATAGATGAAATAAATAGATTGAATTAATACTAGTGAGTATTAATTATCTTCATTTTTAAAGATTTCATTTCTTCACAGGCCAATTCAAAAATGCCTAAGATCTTTTAAGGCACAGTAAATAGATGATAAATATTGTGGGTTTTTTTTTTTTTTTTTTTTTGAGACAAAGCCTCAAGCTGTCACCCTGAATAGAGTGCAGTGGCATCACAGCTCACAGCAACCTTCAATTCCTGGGCTCAAGCGAATCTCTTGCCTCTACCTCCCAAGTAGCTGGGACTACAGGCGCCCGCCACAACGCCTAGCCATTTTTTGCTTGTAGCCCTCATTGTTGTTTGGTGGGCCCGGGCTGGATTCGAACTCGCCAGCTCTGCTGTACATTAGCCCGTTGAGCCACAGGTGCTGAGCCGGTTTTTTTTTTTTTTTTTTTTTTTTGAGACAAAGTCTCATACTGACACCTTGGGTAAGGTGCTGTGGCATCATAGCTCACATCATAGTAACCTCAAACTCTTGGGCTTAGGTGATCCTCTTGCCTAGCCTCTGGAGTAGCTGGGATTACTAGTTACCCACCACAATGCACAGCTAGTTTTTTCTATATTTCTCAGTCATGTCTCAAACTCTTGAGCTTAGGTGATCCATCCACAATTGGCCTAAGTTTTTTATTGAAATATAATTTATAGACTATATAGTTTTATCAATTTAAGGTATATAATTGAATGGTTTTTGGTATATTGACAGATTGTGCAGTCATCACCACAATTTTAGAATATTTTTATCACCTCCAAAAGAAATCTTATAGCATTTTTCCACTAGGCAACAACTAAACTTCATTCCCTTCTTATAGATTTTCCTATTCTGGACATATTATAAATGGAATCTTAAAATGTGTAGCCTGTTGTAACTGGTTTCTTTCACTTAGCATGTTTTAAAGATTAATCCATATTGTAGTTACCAGTTGAGTCGTCCCTCATTATCTGAGCAGGATTGGTTCCAGAACCCTTTCCCATTCCGCATCTTCCCCACCTCCTGCAGCTACTAAAATCTGTGGATGCTCAAGTCTCTTATATAAAATGGCATAGTATTTACATATAACCTATGAACATCCTCCCATATACTTAAAATCATCTCTAGATTAGTTATAATATCCAATGTAATATAAATGCTATGTAAATAGTTTTATTTTTATTTGTATTATTTTTATTGTTTTGTTACTTTTTATTGTCTTTTTTTTTCCCCAAATATTTTCAAGCTGCAGTTGAATACAAGGATGTGGAATCTGCAGATATGTAGGCCCAACTGTACTTCATTCCTTCCCATTGCTGAATAATATTTCACTGTAGGGATATATCACATTTGACTTATCCATTTGATTATTAATGATAATTTTGGTTGATTCCATCTTTTGGTTACTGTGAGCTATGCTTCTATGAGCATTCATGTGTGTTTGTGTGGACATATGTTTTCTCTTCAGTTTATACCTAAGAGTAGAATTTCTGGGTCACATAATAACTTAATTTTTTTTTTTTTTGCAGTTTTTGGCCGGGGCTGGGCTTGAACCCACCACCTCCGGCATATGGGGCCAGTGCCCTACTCACTGAGCCACAGGCGCCGCCCCCATGACTTAATTTTTTAACCTTTTAAGAACCTACCACTGTTTTCCAAAGCGACCTCTTCATTTTATAGTTCTACTAGCAATATATAGCTCTACATCCTTACCAACACTTGATATTTTTTTTGATTGTATAACCATCCTGATGGTATCTTATTGTGGTTTGATTTGTATTTCCTAATGAAAATGTTTTCCTAATTGCTGATGATTTTGAATATTTTTTCATGTTCTCATTGGCTGTTTGAATACCTTCTTCAGAGAAATGTCTCTTCAGCTCCTTTGCCCAATTTTAAATTGGGTTGTCTTTTTCTTACTCAGTTGTAAGAGTTTTTTATGTATTTTGGATCCAGATCCCTTATAAGATATATAATTTCCAGGTATCTTCTCCCATTCTCTATATTGTAGCATGCATTATCATCAGTTATCCTTCTACTTTCTCATGGTATCCGTAGTTTAGCTCTTATATTTAGATCTCTGATTCATTTGAGTTAATTTTTATGTCTGGAGTAAGAAAAGGATTCAGCTTTGTTCTTTTGCTTGTGGCTGTCCAGTTGTAGCAATTCACGGAATTGCTTTTGGATGGGGTTATGTGCTATTTTATGTTATTAGATTAGTTTCAGCGTATGTATTATCCAGATACATGCAATATACTGGATAACATACTTGTTAGGAAATATTTCCTACCACCTTTGAAACAGGGAGGTTATTATGAATATTGACAAATATAATTTCTAAAATTATTAAGTGTGTGGGTACTGTTAAATACTGGGCTGCATAGATTAAAAGAAATAGTGTTTTATACAATAATTGGAGAAATAGACATATAAATAAATATTTAGAATAAGATCTCACTCTTGTGACTTGAACAAGGTGCTGAAAAAGAATAACTGAAGATAAAGCAGACTTTCTGTAGGAATTAACATTTAGGTTGAGTTTTGAAGAATGAGTTAAGAGTATAGTAAAAGAAAAAAGTAGAGACTGGGCACAGTAGCTCAGGCCTGTGGTCCCAACTACTTGGGAGGCTGAGGCAGGAGAATTGCTTGAGCCCAGAAGTTAAGAGACCAACCTGGGCAACATATTAACCTATCTCTAAAAAAAATTAAAATAATTAGTTGGATGTGATGGGGCATGCCTTAGTCCCAGGTACTCTGGAGGCTGAGGATTGCTAAAGTCCAGGAGTTTGAGGCTGCAGTGAGCTATGATGAGGCCACTGCACACCAGCCTGGAATATAGAGTGAGACCCTATCTCTAAATAGAATAAAGGGGAGAAGAGCAATAGGAATGGCCATCTGTCACAGATGTGAAAGAGAAAGCACATCTCACACCTCTGGGAAATACAAGTTGTTAGGCACAATCTTAACACAAAAGATGGAATAGAGCTGTGTGGGGTAAAACCAGAAAGGGGGTGGGGCTAGAACTGTGGCCTTTGTATTTCTACCAATGTGAGTACCGAGCTGCCTTGGAGGTGAAACATTTGTGTTTTATACTAATCATATTACATTTTTGCATCCTTTTTAATGTCAGTTTTTTTGTTTTTATGTAATATATGTAACACATTGTTTAGATATTACTGTAATACATAATTTGGGAATAAAATATACATATATGGAGGCATATACTCAAGTTTTTACAGATAGACTACATGATTAAAAAGCTTGAAAGGCCACTATTATAAGTTATAGAAAGCTATTGAAATATTTTAAGGGGGGGAGGAACAGTATGAGATTTGTCTTTTAGGAGGATAACCATGTGGAAGAAGGATGGAAACTATTAAAATAATTTAGGGTTTGTACTAGGAAAGCTTCAACTAAAGCAATGATCTTTATTTTGTTGAGCTCTTGGATCCTCTAAAGCTCTGGTATAAACTTGAGGT
This sequence comes from Arctocebus calabarensis, assembly GCA_963573935.1. Classification (NCBI taxonomy): domain Eukaryota; kingdom Metazoa; phylum Chordata; class Mammalia; order Primates; family Lorisidae; genus Arctocebus; species Arctocebus calabarensis. The sequence continues at coordinate 18,457 of CAUYON010051890.1, forward strand.
ATCTTAATTGCCTAAAGTTTACTGAGTAGGTTGAAAGATTAAGTGGAAAGGATTGCTGGTGCCAAATGATAATATTTAGTGCCATTGTTTGTTTTTGGGTTTTTTGTGTGGAGACAGAGTCTCACTTTATCGCCCTCGGTAGAGTGCTGTGGAGTCACAGCTCACAGCAACCTCCAGCTCTTGGGCTTAGGCAATTCTCTTGCCTCAGCCTCCCAAGTAGCTGGGACTACAGGCACCTGCCACAATGCCTGGCTAATTTTTGATGCAGTTCGGCAGGGGCTGGGTTTGAACCCGCCACCCTCGGTATATGGGGCCAGCCCCTGCTCGCTGAGCCACAGGCGCCGCCCGAGTGCCATTGTTCTTACACAGTTGCCATTATCTTTTTTTTCTTTTGGAAAAGGCATTTTTTCCCTAATCCTGATATTTTCCTCAGAAGATATAATTTTTTTTTCATATTTTAAAATCTTTTGAAGGTATACTTTCTTCATTTGGGTGTTATTATTTATACACAGCAAAATGTACAGAACTGAAATGTATGATTTGTTTTTTGACAAATTTATATAACCTTGTTGCCACCATCTAAATCAAAATACATTTTCGTTATCCTAGAAATATTTGTTTCTCTCTCCTGTCAGTCCCAGGTTGAATTCTTTCACTGTATGTTATAGTTTTGCCTATTTTTGAGCTTTGTATAAAGAGACTTATACAGTATATACTCTTTGTGTTTGAATTTGTTTAACATAAAGTTTAAAACATTTACCCGTGTTGTATATATTCTTTTTATTGTTGACTATACCACATTATGCTTATACTTTCTCCTATTGGTAGGCATTTAAATTGTTCCATTTTTGGACTACTAATAAAGCCTTTGTGAACAGTTTTGTGAAAATTTGCTTTGATTTCTTTGGGTATTTTTAGGAGAGGAATTGCTGGGTTTTAGAGTATTTATTAGAAACTTGTGGGGTGCAGTAACTCATGCCTATCTCATGTCTATCTCATGTCTCTCCCAGCATTTTGGGAGGCTAGACAGGTAGATAGCTTGAGCCCAGGAGTTTGAGATCTGGGCAACACAGTGAGACCCCATTACTACATTACAAAAAAAAAAATTAGCCAGGCATGATCATGAGCTCCTGTAGCCCCAGCTAATTTGGGACGCTAAAGCAGGATCACTTGACTTTGGATGTTTAAAATTATAGTGAGCTATGATTAAGCCACTGCATTTAAGCTGGGGCGACAGAGCAAGACTATCTCTCAAAAAAAATTTATTTTTATTAGAAACTACCAAACTAAGCCAGGCATGGTGGCTCATGCTTGTAATCTTAGCACTCTTGGAGGCGGAGGTGGGTGGATTTCTTGAGTTTAGGATTTGGGAGACCAGCCTGCATAAGGGCGAGACCCCTATCTCTAAAAATAGCTGAGCTTTGTGGTGGGTGCCAGCTACTGGGGAGGTTGAGGCAAGAGGATCTCTTGAGGCCAAGAGTCTGAGGTTGCTGTGAGCTATGATGCCCAGCACTCTACCAACGGTGACAAAGTGAGATTGTCTCGCAAAAAAAAAAAAAAAAGATACTACCAAACTATCTTCTACATAGTTTGTGTCGTTTTCTTCTCTTAGCAGTATATTAGATTTCATGTTGCTCCATCTTCTCTGTGACAATTGGCATTGTTAGAATTTTATTTTTAGTCATTCTGTTGGGTGTGAAGTGGTATCTCATTGTGATTTTAATCTGCATTTCATTGGTGACTAGTAATACTGAGTAATCCCTTAAGTAATTCATCACAATTACTGTATTCTTGGGTCATTTATAGCTTCTTCTGCTGTCTGTTCAAGTCTTTGCTTATTAAAACAAATGAGATTGTCTAAATTTTTTTATTCTCATACATCCTGGTTACAAGTACTTTTTCAGATATATATTTTGCTTCTTCCTCTAAGACATAGCTTCCCCAAGTCATTTTCCCTGTGTCTTTTGATAAACACATTTTATTTTGCTAAAGTTCATTTTCTCACTGTTTTATTTTATCATTGGTGCTTTTTGTGCCCTGTCAATGGAATCCTTGCTTATGCCAAGATATTCCCAAGATCCCAAGATATTCTCCTATGTTTTACTCCTTGTGAATAGCTATTCCAGGACCATTTGTTGAAAAGACCACAATTTCTTCCACTGAATTCCAGCGACACCTCTGTTAAAAAGTTGAGTACGAATGTGAATATATTTTCTGGACTCTTTATTATGTTTCCTTGATACATATCAATCTGTCTTCATATCAATATAATATTGTTTTAGTTATTGTAGCAAAGTAAGTCTTAGCAAAGTATTCAGCATAGTATTGTAGCAAAGTAAATCAGATAGTATACTTACTCATCAAAATTATTTTATTTTAGGTTATTTGGATTTTCACACTAGTTTTAGAATAAGCTTGTCAGTTTTTATAAAATGCCTATTTGGATTTTGATTGGAAATGTGTTGAATTTATACATCAACTTGGAGAGAATTGATATCAGTGTTATATCTTCCAGTTCATCAATATGGTATATTTCTATTATGTCTTTAATATGTCTCTGCAATATTTTGAAATATTTTAGGTAGAATTTTTGCTCATTTTTCATTAAGTTTATTTCTAAACACTTTTTTATATAAAAGTGTTACTTAAAAAAATTTACACTTTCCAAGTGTTTGTTGCTAATATGTAAAAAATGTAGGTGCTTTTTCTATATTGACCTTGAATTTTCCAAGTTCGTAAACTCTAAACTCATCAATTAATTTTAGTGGTTTATATATTCTTTTGGCTATTCTGCATACATAATTAAGTAATGTGTGAATATAGTTTTCTTTTTTCCAATCTTTTATGTTTGTTTCTTTTCATTTTCTGGAGTTAATTTTGATGAACTGAACATTGGATGTTAGAGTGTGGTTTTTCATTTGAACTAAATTATCTTGAAAAGTCTTTGGAAACAGAACCTGGATGACTTCTTTTTATTGATTATAATCCTCTATATAAATTGGTAAGGTTTGCAAAAGCATAGGAATCCAGGATTAGGATAAGATTATCTCGTTTAAAAAGAATATATTTTAGTTTTACAGCAAACATGAAAAAGAGGCTTACTTTTCATTTTCTAGACTTTCTCTCTTCCATAATTTTAGTTTTAATTGGTTTGTAGTGGGCATTCCTCCTGGCAAACTACGCTCTTACATATATTATCGTATTACTTCTTGGAGATGGGTGACTTTTCATGTAGGCCATAGATACCTTGATTTAACATAGGTTAACCTCATATTAAAGAAATGTCACATACAAAAATCATGATTTTTAATGTGTATCTGGCATGGCAGTTCATCTTTTAATAAAAACATTGATATGTATCTTTTTATTATTTTATTTTTCTAAGACAGGGTCTTGGTCTGTCCCTCAGGCTATAGGGCAGAGGTGCTATCATAGCTCACTGCACTCTAAACTCTTGGGCTCAAATAATCCTCCCACCTCAGTATCCCAAGAAGCTAGGTCTATAGGTACACTGTCTAATTTTTAATTTTTTTTTGTATAGACAGGGCTTCCCTGTGTTGCCTCGGCCTCTTAACTCCTGGCTTCCAATGATCCTCCCAAAAACCTGCCTTGGCCTCCCAAAGCTCTGGAATTGTTGATGTGAATCACCACACTTGGCCAGAGATTGATATTTGATATATTTTTGTCAATTTAGGAAACTTAAAATATGATTTAACTTAATTCAGGATTGTAAATACCTTGTCAGGAATATACAGGGTGGATGTAAAGTTTGTGTGCAATTTAATGTAGTTTAACACAGTAAATTGCACACAAACTTTATGTCTTCCCTGTTATATAAAACATTCAGGTGCTTATGTATAGCTATGAAAATGTTTCTTAAATACTCACTAACTTGTAGAGTCATTGCTAAAACATTTTTCATCTAGTTGGCAGGCTAGTTGTCCTTTCCTACATTGTACTGGTGCTATGCTGTAATGACTGTTTACCGCTCCAGTGAAAGAATAGCTATGGGAAATGAGAAGCTCTGTAGAAAAAATTTCCTTTTTAATGGTTATGTTGTATGAGTAAGAGATTCTTGGAACTTTTAATTAAAATATGATTCTATTCAAATAAAAAGCCCTTCATGCCAAAGCTTGATAAAGAACCTTGCAGTAATCAGTTAAGCCAGTGGTTCTTAACCTGTGGGTCGTGACCCTTTTGGGGGTCCAACAACCCTTTCACAGGGATCGCCTAAATAGATCCTGCATATCAGATATTTACATTACGATTCATAACAGTAGCAAAATTACAGTTATGAAGTAGCAATGAAAATAATTTTATGGTTAGAGATCACCACCCCATGAGGAACTGTAAAAGGGTCATGGCATTAGGAAGGTTGAGAACCACTGCTTAAGCAAATAAGTGCTACAGGTGTCTTGTCACTTAAATTGACTCTATAGACTGCTTCTTGATGAAGCAATTTCTGGTGTTAGGTAATACTATGTGTTGTAATACTTAGTGATGTTATCAGATTTGAGTTTTGTGGGGTTTTTTGGGTTTTTTTTGTAGAGACAGAGTCTCACTTTATCGCCCTGGGTCTAGAGTGCTGTGGCATCACACAGCTCACAGCAATCTCCAACTCCTGGGCTTAGGTGATTCTCTTGCCTCAGCCTCCCAGTTAGCTGGGTCTACAGGCGCCCGCCACAATGCCTGGCTATTTTTTTGTTTTGCAGTTCAGCCAGGGCTGGGCTATGGGGCCGGCGCTCTACTCACTGAGCCACAGGCGCCGCCCTAGATTTGAGATTTTTATAATAGAATTTTGTTGCCATGTCTTTTTTCTGACTTCTAAAATTTGTAAAATTAAAATCGCTTTCAGTTAAAAATAATTGATAGAGATTCTGTTATTGATAGAGGTTTTCATTTGTATATAAAAAGACATGAGATTTACTATGTATTCATGATTTTATATAGAGACTTATCTCAAAAAAAATTATAATTTTTGTAAGTCATTTGATAAAGTTAATTTAGGAGAATTATTTTTAAGGGACACTGATAAATCATTTATAAAATAATATCCTCTGTTTTATTCATTTATGTGTTTTTCTTTTTTCTTTCATTATATAGAGGATAGCTAGAGGATGAAAGTAATATTAGATTAGTGAGCAGAAAAATGGAAAAATCCACATGGTTAATAATAAAGGTAATATTAACTATTGAATACTTTAATGTGTATATTCTACCATTTTATTGTTATGTACAGGGTATATTTACTACTGGCACATGGGAAGAGAAATCAGATGAAATTTCCTTTGCTGACTTCAAGTTCTCAGTGACTCATCATTATCTTGTACAAGAGTTCACTGATAAAGAAGGAAAAGATGAATTAGAAGGTACGTTTCTTTGTTTGTTTGTTTTTAAGATACAGAATGTCACTTTATTGCCCTCAGTAGAGTGCCATGGAGTCACAGCTCACAGCAACCTCTAATTCCTGGACTTAGGTGATTCTCTTGCCTCAGCCTCCTGAGTAGCTGGGACTATAGGTACCTGCCAAAACACACGGCTATTTTTGTTGTTGTTGCACTTTGGCTGGGGCTGGGTTCAAACCCACAACCCTTGGTATATGGGGCCAGTGCCCTACCCACTGAGCCACAAGTGCTGCCCAGAAGGTAAGTTTTTACAACATATTTTTAACTCTAACTTTTAAGAGTCATAATTTTGAATTATACATTTTTCTTGTTTTTGTTTTGAGACAGTCTCAGTCTTTTGTTCTGGGTAGAGTGTCATCTTGTCATACCTCACAGCAACCTCAAACTTTTGAGCTCAAGCAGTCCTCTTGCCTCAGCCTCTCCAATAGCTGGGACTACAGGTGCCTGCCACAATGCCTGGCTAGTTTTTCTCTATTTTTAGTAGATATAGGAGTATCACTCTTGCTCAAACTGTTCCCAAACTCCTAAGCTCAAGCAGTCCACCTGCCTCGGCCTCTCAGATTGCTAACAGGCATAAGCTACCACACATGGCTGAATTACATATTTAGTTCTCTTAATTCAGTAGTAAACTTCAGGAATGTTTTATATATGCAGAGTTGCTTCACATCTGAAGTAGAACTATAGTGCTATCCATTTTAAAACAAATTAAATTGGCACATATTATTGAATACCTAATGTGTGTTAAGTACCTTGCCAAGCCCTCTTGAACCCAAACTTAAAAGAAGCTCACATTCCAGTGGGGGAGATGTAGATAAGTAACAGAAATAGGAGGTAGAAAGTAATAAGGGGCATCCCAGAGTACAAGGAAAGTTCTCCTAGAGTTCAGAGGAGAGAAAAGACTAGTTTTAATTAGGAGATATCAAAAAAGATATTATAGAGAATTAAGCAAGTAAGCTGGGCTCCGAAGGATTTGCAAATAAAGGAAATTTGTCTGTTGATTTGACAGTTTAGTCAGTGTACTATTATTTTGATATACTTCAGATTTTGGAGTTAGACCAAGTGTATTAAACCTCTGGCTTTTTTACGTACTGTTTACTTGACCTCTCTAAACTTAAATTATCTCATTTGTAAAATGAAGTAATATTACCTGGAGGGTTAATGTGAAAATGTAATAAGATATTGTATATAAGCAAGGATCTCACTACCTGACCTATGCTCGATGCTCAGTAAATGGTGTATATAATTGTTAATAGAGCACATCATCCAAAATCATCTGTTTTGAGATGTACTAGTGTATAAGGGTGAGTAAGCAAAGTAGTGAAAAAACACGAATTTCAGAGCTGTCAGTCAAATGCCCTTCTTTAATCATTCAGCAAATAAACAGGCCAACGTGCATTAACATTTTTCTGATTAATGGCTCAGTGTCTTGGCTCAACGGGCTAAGGCGCCAGCCACGTACACCTGAGCTGGTGGGTTCGAATCCAGCCCTGGCCCGCCAAACAACAATGACAGCTGCAACCAAAAAAATGGCCGGGCGTTGTGGCGGGCACCTGTAGTCCCAGCTACTTGGAAGGCGGAGGCAAGAGACAAACGAGCCCAGGAATTGGAAGTTGCTGTGAGCTGTGATGCCATAGCACTCTATCCAGGGTGACAGCTTGAGGCTATGTCTCAAAAAAAAAAAAAAAATTTTTTT
>CAUYON010051891.1:0-10141 GCA_963573935.1 Arctocebus calabarensis
TTTGTGTTTCCATGGATGGAGCTGGAACATAACCTACTTAGTAAAGTATCTCAAGAATGGAAGAAACAATATCCAAACTAGTCAGTACTATTATGAAACCAATTTACAATCACTCACACTTTCATATGAAGAATAGATCACTACTATGGCCCAAGATGAAGGAGGGAGGAGGGGAGAATGGGAAGTGATGGAGGAGGTCAGAATGAGGGAGGGTGAATGATGGGATCACACCTGTAGTACATAATGCAAGGGTACCTTTTGGATCTATTAGTATAGAATATAAATGTCTTAACACAATAGCTAAGTAAACAAGAAGATATATATATTAACCAGTGTAATGTAAGCATTCCTAATTCAATATAAAATCAGCACATTGTATCCCACATGATCTATGTGTTTATGATTTAATAAAAAATAAAAAACTAAAAATACCCCAAATCACAACAATCATGGAATTGAGTATATTGTAAACTGTAATGAGCATTTAATTCTAATCCAAATATGTATATTCAATACTATTAAATAAAAACCAGAATTAGACATCAAAGTGGTTAAAATAGATTATATTTAGGAACCATTACAAGAGCAAAGAGACCTCAGCACAGAATTGGGCACAATTCCTAATATGACAAGAACAAGTGGCAATTTATAGCCAAGAAGCAGGATGAGGGTCAGGGAATGGAGAATTATTAAAAGGAAGCTCCTTGTGAGTAAGGAAGAATTCTTGCTGAACCAACCTGACTGACTCATGCTGAGGGCCATTCAGAACGATCAGACATCACGTGGGGGATGGCGGAGGATGGAGAATTGATCAGATATGGAAGGTGCTCAGATATGTAGGGTGGGGGTCTGGCTAAACTGACTTAGCAGGATTTTTGCTAAAACTGAGGGAAGGTTAAGACCTAGTTGAGATGGTGGCTTAGAGAGCCTGACTAAAGTTTGGTCAAGGAGACCGTCTTTATCAAACATGCCAGGTACAGCATAATAAAACAATTGCAACAAGAAGAAAAATACGCTATGATTTGTGCCCAAAAGAATCTTACACTCAGATAAGGGAGGTATTAGGTCCTAGTCAAGACTAAGGCAGCTATTAAAATCAGGCTGCCATTAATGCTCTGGATCACGACAGCCCCAAACCTGAGTTGAGTCCTTTTAAGGATTCCTCCCCCACCATTTCTGGTAAGTCTCCTGTGTGGCAGTTCAAGCAATTACAGGTCATCACCACTAAATCTTTTACTGATGGTCTCCAGCAATGCTCAGAACACGTGGTCTTCCTAAGGCCTCCACTCCATTCATGACCTCGCGTAGGAAGAGTGTGAAAATAAAACCGTGCTCTTCCTCACCATTTTCTTCATCACAAAAGTGTGTGCTCTTACATCCTCACGGCAGAGCTCAGTCTAAGTTTTACGAGATTCTAAGGAAGGTTTAAAACTAGACATAAATATTCTTAAGCCCATAAGTTCAGTATTCACTAGGCATTTTGGGGCTTGGCTTGGACAGGATAATCTTGCTTCAACTGTATTCACAGACTGAAGCATCTTTTGTGAAATGCCAGGTCTGACCTCCCCCACTGATCCTTCCCACTGGAAGGGCTGCCTTCCAAGATTTCATTTTTTTGTCTACATTATGCTTCTTCCCAAGAAATAGAACATATTTGTTCTATCAAGAGAAAATATCACTCCTGCCATCATTGATGTATCACATCCCTTTGTCCACAACGGGTAATCACTTTGGAACACACGGGTACAATATTTCCTATTTTCTCGATGCTGAACATTAACCATATGCAGAGTATCAGCAGTTATTTGAGGTTGAACTAGCCTAAACTCAAGTCCTTTCATTTTATATTTTTCTCACTTATTTAAAAAAAAGGTTTAAACCTATAGAAAAGTTGTTGGAAAATAGTACAATGACACACATATAGCCTAAATTCAGATTTACCTCTTAACATTTTCCATACTTTCTCTACCTAGATACATTTTTTTTAACCATCTGAGAGTTAACTGCATGCAGTAAAAACTTCATCTCTAAACATTTTGGTCTATACTTTTTCAGAGCAAGGGCATTCTCCAACATAATCACAATGTAGATACCATGTTTGGGAAATTTGATAGCCTATATTCAAACTTGCCTATTATCTAAATAATTAGATAGATTCATAGCTTTTTAAATTTTTTTGCTCCAGGACTTCACATTGCATTTTTCAATTTCAGAATGTTACAAGGGTACAGGCATTTTGATTGCATAACTTGCTTTTGTACAGTAGGAGTCAAAGTTGTAAGTATCCCCTTCATCCAGTGTCATTGGCCCTGCGAGGTGTGGACTTACCCATCCACTCCTGCCTCTCTCACCTGCTTGATTTCTGTTGCATTTCACTTCCATACGTGCATGTAAATGGGTGGAACTGGAGACCATTCTTCCCAGCGAAGTATTCCACATTGCACTGAATAGTCACGTCTCTTTAGGCCTCATTAATCTAAAACAAATCCCAATCCTTATTTATGTGTCTTTTTGGATGCTGGCATTGGAGAAATTTCCAGGAAAATTGCCTTATTGACCGATTTTTTTTTTATATATACTGTCTCCTCCAGAAGGAGAAGTGGTTCAGGCCCACATGCCCTTTCTGTGTTTCTTATGAGTACCTGCTTATTACACATGTACACAAATAAACACCTACATAAGATCACACAAAACTTCACATGCAGTGTAATGTCAATGCACACAGACAGAAAAAAAAATGGAGAGAAAAATCTCTCATTTCTAAATCAAGCCAAAAGCAGAAACAGAAATTAAAACTGCCAATAGACAACACAGATGCATGTGAAGAAACAATTAACTTTACTGAAAAGAATTTTTAGTTTCAAAGAGCTGCATAGAATTACTTGTTTCTTCTGTTTTTATAACAATAATAGGTAAATAGTGGGCTCTACATTAATAAATAAAATATCATAGCATTAATTTATCTTTCTTAAAGATAATTCATCTCAAAAGATTATTCATGCCTCTAGCTCTTAAGAGACATAAAACGTTAGCAATCTTCATTTTTTTCCCCAGAAGTAAATCAAAATTTTTCAAATCTCAAGGTCAAATTTTGGCTAGTGTAGCCCATTACAAAAAATAAAATAAGACCAGATCTTAACAATATTCTAGAGGAAAAAGAAACATGGGATAGAAAGATAGCAAAGAGCCAGCTGTGAGAATCCAAGTGACAACAGACCTATTCAAACAAGAAATAAATTAGAGGATTTATCTGACACAGAACACGAGCCCTGAGAAAGGAAAACTTCAGGATTATTAATTTAGCAGCTCAAAGTCATCAGTAACGACCCAAGTTTTGCCATATTATTTTTCTGTCCTAAGAAGCTTGCCAGCTGAGCTCATGGTAGTAAGATGGTTATAGTTCCCAGAGTGAAATATTCCTGTGCGGTGCAGGGAGACAGACAGAGTGACTATTGTTTACCACTTGAAAACTATGATACTTTCTCAGAAGCTGTCAGACATGCCTTCACTTATTATTATTATTATTACCCATAATTTGGTAATATGCCCAAACCAAAATCAATCTTGGGCAAGATAATGGATTTAGAACCCTAACCCTTACCATAAGACATGTGGGGAAGAGGAGTGTCTTGGTCTGTTTGGGTTGCCATAACAAAATACCATAAATGGAGTGGCTTATAGACAACAGCAATTGATTTCCCACACTTCTGAAGGTTAAGAAGTCCAAAATCAAGATGCTGGCAGTTTCAGTGTCTGGCAAGGGCCTGCTTCCCTGGTCAAAGATGGTGGTCTTCTCTTTATGTCCTCATGTAGCAGAAGAGGAGGCAAGCTCTCTAGGGCAGTGGTAATCAACCTTCCCAATGCCATGGCCCTTTAATACAGTTCCTGTGGGTTGCATCCCATAGGTTGAGAACTGCTACTCTAGGGCCTTTTTTATAAGGGCACTAATCACATTCCTGAGGGCTCCACCCTCGTACCCCTCCTCTCAAAGATCCCATCTCCAAATACCATCCTGTTTGATGTTAGGTTCTTTAACATGTGAATTTGGAGGGGACACAAGCATTCATTCTGTAGTAGGAGCACATAACACCAGAATAAAATTTGGGCTCTAATGCAGAGAAAATGTTGGGAATGAAATTTTCTCCATATTTCTCTAAAAATTTATGTCCTAGACTGCATAACTGTTTAACAATATGATTATAGGAATTTTTCAATCCATTTTCCAATCTCTTTCCCCTCTGAAAATACAGGAATTTGCCAATGAAGTTGATGTCATTCTAAACATATGAAATCTTTAACTCCCAAGGAAGATGAAAGAAACATACCTTTTTCTGTAAAGTTGAAGAGACGCAACATCAAAAAGGCAGATTGCTCATAAACCAGTTTTCTACATACATCTAACAAATTGTACCAGTTGCACTAGTTTTAATGTCCAATAGCAAAGAAGGAAAACATAGCCTAGTTTTTATGTCTGTGAAATCTAGGCTCAGGCTTCTATTGTACAACGGTGTAATAGAGTTGAGTCCCCCAATCTTACAAGAACCGATGGTCATAGTGAGAATTATAAAAAGGTGTGTTGTGTATCTTCTCCCATCTCCTCCTATCACTTTGTAACCATGATAAGTGAATTAACCCCACACAAATATTCAAATACCATAGTTAAGCAAATGAAGGAACTAAAAATGATGTGCTTTGCTAGTGTTTAACAATCATCTCTCTGGAGGGAGAGGGAAGCACCAATGCCAGAAACTGAACAAAACAAACAAAAAACCCAGCCCTACTTGGTCTGGGCTGCTGTAAAAACTGCCACAGACTAATGGTGCCTTACAAACAAAGTCCAATATCAATGGGCTGGAAGGATTGATTTGGTATCTGGTGAGATAACACCTCTTTCTTATTACATAGATGGCCATCTTCCCTCTGTGTCCTTGCATTGAGGAAAGAATGGGAGAGTAATCTCTTTCTCTTAGTAATTAGTAATCACTAACTCTCTGCCCTAATCACTCCCCAAAGGCCCCATCTCCTAATATCATTGCATTGGGGACTAAGATTCAACACAAGAATTTTGAGGTGATGCAAACAATTTGTCTATAACATTAGGGCTTCCCTCTGCCTCCAGAGCACTGTTTGTTAAACATATACAGAAAATCACTTCATTCATTTTCTTAGCCAGGTAATCTTCAGCAAATTATCTACATACTCCCTATTTCTTCACCTCTTGGTAATAAAAGTACCCACCTCGTAGATAAGATGTTGTATAAAACATTGATTCACCTCTTTTTATACATATATTAATACTCAATATATGTGCCCCATTACTATCATTTTTCCAACAATTTTGAAAACGAGGTGTTTGGGAGGTAATAGTGCAATGTAAAATGACCAATATATGAAACAGACCCAGAATCTTCAAGCAGAGCTTGATCAAAATCACTAAGCATATAGAGACAAATACACTCAATAAGAGAATTCACAATTAATTCTTTTAATTTGCAGTTTCTATTTTCCCCAGAATTATTCAGATGCAACAGAGCACAGTTTTATTAGAAATCCAGATTTGGTGCTACAGTGCAATTATAAGATCAATGTGGATGGGAAAGTTGGTTTAGTGCAACAGGATTATTTACGACATTTGAAAGGGATATAGGAGACCTGGATTCTTAAACATTCTGACATTAGCTCCCGTGTTGTTTGCTTAAGATTCCTCATACCTCTGGATTTTGACTTTAGCATCTGTAACATGCAAAGTTTGAGCTGACCCCCTGGTTAAGCGCCTCAGATGCTTCTCAGAGGTACAACTTGGCTCTCTTCCCCCTGTCTCCAGCACATTGTCCTCCTTAGAGGTGAAACTTGGGGTCATTAGAACTAAAATTCCTGTGTTATCCTCATAGATAGGTGTCCTATTGTCTTGGTCTTCTCCACTAAAGAAATGTTTACAATGGATCCACAGAAAACCAGGAATGCTGGTTCTTCCTGCCGTTGTCCAGGGCCAGCAAGATCCTTCAGCCTCCAGGGTTTTGTGACTGTCATCCCCTCTGCCTGCAGGGCTCATCTCTACCTGTAGGGCTCATCTCTGCGTGTGGATTGCCCCTCTGTGCATCCTCACCTCCTTCCATCTTTCAGGGGTGCCCTAATTTGCTAGGCTGCCATACAAAGTACCTCTGACAGGGAGGTTTCAACTACAGTTTGTTTTCTCACAGTTCTGGAGGCTGAAAGTCCAGATTGAGGCACCAGCAGTGTTGGCCCCTGGTGAGGCCTCTCTCCTCAGCTGGCAGACTGCCTCTTCCCCCCCCCTTTTATTAAGTCATATACACATAGATTATGAATACATTTACGCATATGTGGGGTACAATGTGTTGCTTTTTATACAATTTGGAGTGCTTACTTCAAATAATCAATATAGCTTTTGCCTCATTTACTTGATTATTGTGTTAACACATTTACATTCTATACTCAATAGATTTGACCTGTTCCCTTGCAATATGCTCCATAGGTGTGGTCTCACCATTTACCCTCCCTCTACCAAATCTTTCCCCTTCCCTCTCTTCTCCCTCCATTTCTCTCCTTCATCCTGGGCTGTAGTTGTGGTGTATCTTTCATAAGAAAGTGTGAGTAAATATAAGTTGGTTTCATAAAAGTACTGAGTACATTGGATACTTTTTCTCCCATTCCTGAGATGCTTTACTGAGGAGAATATGTTCCCGCTTGTTTACATGGACAGAGCTGGAACAGACTGTCCTCTAGCTGTGGACTCACGTGGCCTTCCCACCTGCACACACCAGCGGGAACAGACAGAGCGCGCTCTGAGGTCTCTTCCCCTTTCTATAAGGATCCCATCCAACCACCCTCTGACCTCATCTAACTTAACTTCCTAGAAGACTTTAGCTGCAAATAAAATCACACTAGCGGGAAGGGCTTCAACATTCGAATGGGGGGCACGATTCAGTTCATGACAAGATCCCTACTTGAAACTCACTTGGTGAGTAAGAGTTGCCCTGCCTCTGTCTCCCAGTTTAATATTGCCTGTTTTTTCTCACAATTCTATGTTCATTTTCTTAATCACATGTGTGTCAATACACATAAACGTGTATATATTTTATATAATATATTTATTTATTTAGCACTTGTCTTTGCTACTATAGTATATAGTACTACATACACATTTATAGTTTGCTAGACTATGAACATCATAAGGGCAAGAACCAAGCTTACCATATTTGCTACCTCATATACCACATATATAATGACGTATGTATATAGGTATACACTCAGCAGTTAGCATGGAGCCTGCATACAGTGGGCAACCAATAAATACTATGATTTTCTCACTAATTATTTAATGCATAGGCAATTTTAAAAGCACGATGCAGAAGAAGAATGACTCTTTAATGTTTGCTGAACACAGCTATGTCTTGGAAGTGTTACAGGTATTTTTCAATAAATTATCTCATTTATTCTCCCCTGTGACATAAGTTGCTGCTATTTCATTTTCCAGTCAGTAAGGATAATCATTGCCTGGGTTCATGTTCTGCAAAAGTGAATTTACTAGGCCAAGAGTTATGAAAATTTTATGGTTCTTGGCACATATCATTAAACTGATTTCCAGAGAAGTTTGCCATAACTTACACTACTGCCATTGAGCACCCGTTTCACCAAACCCTCATAGGTATTGATATTTATTTTTATCGATTTATTTTAATTTTAGAAATGAAGCTAGTATAGCATTGCTGCTTTAATATGTTCAGTTTTTTTGGTTACCAAAGGGTCTGAAGACAAAGCCCTTGGCCGCTGGCCCTGCTCATGTCCTTTCTCCCAGGCCCCATGTGTCCTGCCCCTTCACAGAAGGCCACAGGAGGCCCTCAAGGATTCATGACTTTTTCAGCCCCATGTTTCAGGAAGTTCCTAATTGTGATGAGTACCTTAGAATTGCTCAAGGAAGTTATTAGTATTGTTCATCTTCAGTCAATAAGTTTTCTAATAAGAATTGTTCCTTCAACAACTCTTGATTACTTTCAAGTTTAAATGCAAACTCTCATGGAATCTAAGCTGCGCTATTTCCTGGCTACTGCCTCGTTCCCAAGGTTGCCTCTCCCTTTTCTACTTCACGCTTTACAGTCAACGCTTGCCTGCCCGCTGTTCCCTGTACACACAGCACTTCTCAGCTCTTTTTACTTTTTCCTACTTTCCCCTTCCATGTTTTCCTCTGTTTCACATCCTCCAGGAAGTTTCATTTCTATTCAGCATTCTTCAATACATTTTTTTTTTTTTGAAGTATGATTGTCCTGGGTCCAGATCCCGCCGCCTCTGTAAATACTTAACTACTAACCATACTGGGACCTTCCTCTGTTTCCCTGTGGCTCCCTTTGGTTACTTCTGAATTTTAGTTATCTGCCCATTTTTATCTCTTAGTTAAGAGAAGGAGCTTCTTAAAGATACAGAGCAAGTCTTCTTCATCTTACAGTTTCAAGAACTAATCCAGTGCCAAGGACAATAATAGGGTATGTTAAATGAATAAATGAATGAGAAATGACTGAGAGAACCTTGAGAAACAAATGTGACCTTTCTTCCTGTGATGTGGAAGAGAAAAAAGAAATAGTAGGTAGACTTCTAAGTAAGGGTTCTGGCAGAACAAAAGAAATGTCTCTAGGTTCTTGATGTGTAAAGGGAGTTAAGAGGGGGTATTAAAGCCCAGGGAAGCAAACATCAGGGGCATAAGGAGACACTCTCTGCCCAGTGCTCCCCTCTTCCAGGGGGAAATGGAAGTGGGCAAGAGTCAGGGGGCTGACTCATGGCGATGAGGGTCATGACTCTACTGCTAAGTCTCACACGAAAGGCTCTTGCCTCTTTACGTGTTGGGAGCCAGGATGAGAGATGGGGGAAGACCAGGAATTGACAGCTACTGAGTCAAAGTGGACACAGGAACCTTAGGCAAGGCCTCTGCGAAAGGTGTTGGAGGAGGTGCTGGGAAGTCTGTAGGACCCCTGGGCCTGAGAACGAGGCCTTCCTGCAAAATCACAGCTGTCTCCGAGGAACCAGATTCGTTGACTGTAGTTCCTTCCAAAAAACTACAATGTCCTGGCAGGGCAGCAAGTCTATTGTGGGGAGGGCAACTTTCCCCCAGGAGACCTTCTTCACTTTTGTAATTGACTGTAGTCCAGTCTGAAAGATCACAGGGAGAATTTGAATGTAGCTCCTTATGGGGAACTATGTTAATGGTCAAGAGTTCTATTTATGTCAAGAATGACAGTGATAATCTTAGCTCCCTGTAACAACAAATAGGACAGCAGGTGGGGAAAATACCCAAAAGGCAAAGAAGCCTCATATTTTCCTTCCATCAAAGTCCAACTGCTGGGCTGCCATTGCTCAGGAGATACAATGTTTTCTGCTTCTTTTTCAGGCTGCCAAATTTTGTATAAAAGATTTATTGGCATCTTACCTGAAATCTCGTCAGCAGAATTCCAAGAAATATAATTCCCAGGGTTCAAGCCCATGTGATACAAAGTAACACACAAAAAGGGGGAAAGGATTCTGAATTGCCAATAAAGAAGCCAGCACAGCGCAGAATCCAGAATATAGGGGTGGAGAAGAGGGAATGCCAGGCAGACTAGGTTCACCATAATCTCAAACGTAGAAAGCAAAGTGGGGAAGGTGTGGATTGGAAGTGAGATGGCCAGCAAGAGTCCAAATGGTCACTTTTAAAATGTGCACAGGTACGTCACAAAATAATAGTTGTTAAGAAACTTATATAGTAAAAGTTTAATCTTATAAGTAATGAAAGAAATAAAACACACAGACTTCATTTTTGGTCACTTAAAGACTTTTAAATGCTATCGGTGCACTGATTATATATGGTCAGATTTGGTTAGACAAGCTGCTTATGTTTCCACTGTTATTTACTGTGATCCATTGTTCTCGCTTCTCTCTAACATGACGGGTTAAAGTTCATCAAGACCCTTAAACTGTTATGTTGTTGAGCTCTCTGATTCTATCTTTAGGAACTCATGCTAAAAGAAAAGTGAGCCTTGTTGATCATTAACAATCTAAATAGCCACCAGTAAGAGAAAGTTAAAAATAAATTTTAGTGTGTCTACAAAGGAGATTAGCAAGGAGCCATTAATAACAGTATGATCAAAATATTTCT